>JAUZST010036616.1:0-27762 GCA_034779995.1 Parotocinclus haroldoi | reverse complement strand
GAGGGCAGATGGGTGGGTATATAGATAGGCATGTAGGAGGGCAGATGGGTGGGTATAGAGATAGGCATATAGGAGGGCAGATGGGTGGGTATATAGATAGACATATAGGAGGGCAGATGGGTGGGTATATAGATAGGCATGTAGGAGGGCAGATGGGTGGGTATAGAGATAGGCATATAGGAGGGTAGATGGGTGGTTTGATATTTAAACATATAGGATGGTAGTTGGGCGGGTACATATGTAGGCGAGTGCCTCCTGGCTCTCTGTCTGCAGCTCTGGCACCTTTTGACTCTCTAGCTACAGCCACCAGGTCTTTTAAACCCAGCACTAGTAAACCAGAAGGTTTTGCTCCCCTACCTTCTTTAGGGGACTGTTGGGTCGTTTCTCATTTCTTTCCCCCCTTCCCACTTTTCCTCTCTCTGAGTACTTTGAAACCGTGACTTAAAGGGGTTTGGGGTTATAACAGTATGATGGGCAACAAGAACAGGAGCATTAATGAGCAGGAACATTAATGGCTCCCTTCTGACAGTTTACCCATTTTATATATTTATATACCCTTTTCCTATATATACCGTCTTTCCTCTTAACCTCCTGGTCAGGTCTCGTCTTCTCTTACCTTGTCAGTTGGTTCCTGTTCCTGGCACCTGTTGGCTTGTTCTCTGTTATGCAAATATGCTTTTTCCTGAAGGCAGAAGTAAGGTAATCAATACAGCTTTTCATTTTAAAAAGCAACTGTACATATCAGGAGAAACAATGTACTCTGAGTATATTCATGCGACGCCTGCTGATTTTGACGAGGCATTTCAAACAGGGTAGGGTGGCACTGTCACCTCACAGTGAGAGGATCCTGAATTAAGTCCCAAAAATTAAGGCTTGAGCCTGTATGTCCTCCTCATGTCTGCGTGGGTTTTCTCCAGGTACTCCAGTTTCCTCCCACAGTCCAAAGTCAAACATGTTAGGTTAGTTGGTGCCTCTAAAGTACCCCTAGTGTGTAAGTGTGCGTATGATTGTGTATTTATGTACCCTATGTGCTTAATTAGGACAGGATGGAATTCAAGTAATCGAGTGTTAAAGGCTTTGCTCAAACTTCTGATTAACAGATCAGTACCTGAAACGCTGAGGCACCTCTGTCATCTAAAGCTGCTGCTCCAGTATTACAGCAGATATGACAGAGATCACAGGCTTATGTTGTGCTGAATCGGGTGTGTGTGTGTGTGTGTGTGTGTGTGTGTGTGTGTGTGTGTGTAGATGCACTCTCCTGCATGGTGTCTCCGTGGTCAGAGTGGGGTCAGTGCAGCGTGTCGTGCGGAGTGGGAATGCGTGTGAGGAGGCGCATGATGAAAACCCCGTCTCTAACAGGCCAGTGCGAGGAACAGCTGGAGGAGGTGGAGAAGTGCATGATGCCTGAATGTCGTGAGTCTCATACACACACACAGATGCACACACGCATACACACAGATGCACACCGGTGAGCTAAAATTCACAGCCACATGTAAAATACATTCACTGTACACACCTACGCCAACATACCATTCTTCTGAAAGACACAACACTCAGAACCATCCATATTATCGGGAGAGTTGTAAGATTATCACTCTAATCATTTAATCCTTTCTAATTCATTAGCCTATTAAAAGCATAAATCACTGGTTCCTAATGTGGAACTCACAGGGTGCAGGCAAGCTGAGAAAATTACACATTTACGTTCAACAGCAAAGCAGCTGCCACAATTCTGTACCTCACACTATAATGCAGGGACACCCCCTGGACTGTGAACTGCAGCGCTAACACTCAGGAGTCTCTGGTGAGGCAAAAACATCCCCGTGTGCCCAGGTGCTTAAATCACCTTAAATTGTTCCCTTAATTATAACCCTTAAGGGAAGATTTTCACTTACTCGAGGGAATTGCTTAAGTTTGTTTCATAAAACCATCAGACAGATTTAGCTAAGGGGAATCTGTAAGGGATTGACTGCAGTGACTGAGGTTTTGTTGCCATAATGCTCCTCTGTTTCTATGGCAAGGACTCATCAGATGGTCAAAAAAAACTTTCACTGAACACAGCTGTATGAGAGTGGCCTTAACAGTTTTTAATTGAAATGAAAAAAAAAATACAAGAAAAAGAAACCGGAACAAAAAGAAAAGGATGAAAATTGAATAATGACAGCAACAACAGCAAAACATAATTACAATATTAATAATAATTATAACGCTAACAATACAGTACTTATAGTACAGTACAGTACTACTTATAATAATAATAATACATTTGTTATACTTATCATTTTATTTCTTTTAAAAACTTTTCTTCAAAAACCTAGAAAAACTCACATTCTCCGTATAGCCATATTCTCCATCTTTTGAGTTAAGATGAGCTTTTGCATACCCTAAATAAAAGGGGAATTTACTCTTGAGAAGATTTATGCAACACTTAACGTTTTTAAAGGATTACTAAGTTTACGATTATGTCCCTTAAGAAAGCCCTTAGTTAACTCTTATAGCATTCTTAAGGGAAAATGTCATTTTCAGGGGATTTATACAAACTGGGCACTGGACTTCCTGTGACAGTAAACCATACCTAAACTTTACAGAGAAGTAAAGAGACTTCATAGCTTCGAATCGCAACCCAAACTTCATTCTGTTTGTGGCGATGTTTGTGTTGCGTTTCAAATTTGCCTTGAGTTTTCTGGTGCCATTAAGGTCATATTTGTGGTTCCCCAGCACTGAACAGTCCAGTTATGTGGTTTCTTGGCATTTTTCATAATTTCGGGTGGTTTGTTTCCTGGCCCTGAAAGAATGTTTTTTTTTTCTCACATGCCAGAGGCTTCTGAGTCTCAGAGCTCCCTGATATTCTGGCTGGATCTGTGTGACGCCCAGCACAGACCTGGTGTGCCACCATGCTACTCACTCCCATCTACATAGGGTGGCACGGTGGCTTGGTGGGTAACGCCGGAGCCTCACAGTACAGCGGTCTGGGATCTTTTTGTGTGGAGTCTGCATATCCTCTCTGTGGGTTTACTCTGGGTACTCCAGTTTCTTCCCACATGCATGTTAGGTTAATTGATTACTCTAAATTGGCACTTACTTGAGTGTGTATATATGAACGACTAGTCTTGAGATAACTTTGTGTATAGATCTAACTTTGCGTGTGTCACTGAAATGACCATTGATGCCGACAGTGACGTTAAATAAACAAATCCCGTCTACATAAGAACAACCAGAGATTCAAACAGAATCCATGACTTCCAGATTCAACACATACACACACGATTTAAGATCTTGATCTCTCTTTCTCTCTAGCGGTAGAATGCATGCTGTCTGAGTGGACCGAATGGTCTGAGTGTAACAAATCATGTGGGAAGGGACACACGATCCGCACACGCATGGTGAAGTTGGAGCCTCAGTTTGGTGGAGCCCCATGTCCCGAAACCATACAGAGGAAGAAGTGTAAGATCAGGAAGTGCACACGGGGCCCACGAGCCAGTGACCGCAAGAAAGTCAAACAGATAGCTGTGGAGCAGAAAAGAGGAAAACCAGGACGAGAGGCAGCCAATAAGAACGAGGAGAGACCTGGTAAGAACCTACCTTCATCTCGTCCTTTTTACTCAAGCGCTTCTTACTCCAGCACATCCAATCACAGGAGAGCGAGACCAGAAAAGAATCGAGGACCAGCGGCTTTTCACTTTTCACACCTATTAAAGCACCAAGGGCGCTGTTTATGGGGACTGTTGTAGCTCCTACTTCGTTAGGGTCTTTTTTGAGCACACAGGAACCCTGAGTGATGTAAGTATGTGGTGATTGGTAAACAAGCACACGTATTGAGTTCAGTTTTTAAACCTATTTGCACATCAGTGTATTTGTAGCCATAAAAACGAAGGCATAAATAGAAAGGCGAATGGAGCGACAGCAAAGTTTTGGCTTTACTGAGCCTCCTTGTGATGAAGGAGGTACTTTCGAGTCGTCTAAGCGATATTCACACGACCTGCGTCACCTCAGCGTCCTTTCTACTGCCAGTGAGAACGCAAACCAAAATGTCCAAGGAACAAATGTAGTTCCCCATGGAGCGTCATGATGCGTCGTGGTAGTTCGTTACCCAAATTAGTCCTTAGAACTGTGCCTATACTAGTATCCATAGCGATTTGAAAATATCAGTGAATTTTTGTCAAGGGGTTTTACTTAAGCAATAGTAAGAGGGAGTGCTATAATGCGATATTGGTACACTAAACTGTGGTTATGGCACGGCTGATCTGTACAATACTGCCAGTATTTCACATTACAGCACAAACCTCGAGAGCATTATTGTAATTGTGTCACAGTTCTGTTATCACTGTATTGTTAGATTTTAAGATAAAGAGGACAGAAGATATTCTAGAACAATAATAACTGTAGAAATACTTGTGAATATGCTTGTATTCTTGATTTTTTTCTTGAATACGATTTGCAGTGTCAAATACGATTAGTTGACCGAATTATTAAATCTCAGTTGACCCAGAACTTATAATTAAGACAGGATAAAATCAAGCAATCGTGTGTTAAAGGCTTTGCCCAAACTTCTGATTAACGGATGAAAACGCTGAAACGCTGAGGCACCACTGCCATCTAAAGCTGCTGCTTCAGTATTACAGCAGATATGACAGAGATCACAGGCTTATGTTGTGCTCAATCTGGTGTGTGTGTGTGTGTGTGTGTGTGTGTAGATGCACTCTCCTGCATGGTGTCTCCGTGGTCAGAGTGGGGTCAGTGCAGCGTGTCGTGCGGAGTGGGAATGCGTGAGAGGAGGCGCATGATGAAAACCCCGTCTCTAACAGGCCAGTGTGAGGAACAGCTGGAGGAGGTGGAGAAGTGCATGATGCCTGAATGTCGTGAGTCTCATACACACACGCACACTGGTGAGCGAAAATTCACACCCACATGTGAAATGAGTGTATTGTAGTGCGTAGGGAACCTTAAACGGGCTTAAAACACTTACTTTACGCCACAGCTGGACAAAATTATTAACATAAAGCTTATTTTATACATTACATTTATGTCATTTAGCCCACACCCTTATCCAGAGCAACCTACAATTAAATCAGTCTTACAATACAAGACATTGTGGGTTAAGGGTTTAAAGGACCCAACAGTTTTAGCCTGAACCGTGGACCTTCTGGTCCATAGTCTAGTGTCTTAAAGGCAGGTACAGTCTTAGTCCACAGTTCTAATGTTGAATATGTTACATAATTTGTATTAAATAATGTATTGAAATTGAAAAATACAAACTATTATAGCACAGCCACAGTTTTTCTTCACTTTTTTTTCCTCTTAGCGCTCATCACTCCCACCACAATTCTCTATAAACACACAGCTGAGTTTCTCATTTAGCACAGGATTGTGTGAGAGCATAGCAGACTGTCTATAGCCTACCCCAAAAAATTTAGAGTATGGTTTCTGCTGAATGTGTCTTTATGTTTATTATCAGATCCCCATTGTCAATTTTGTCATAAGCTGGTAAACAGGGAGTTAAACAGGGAGTACCTGTATTTAATCAAATTTACATTTAAAAAAATAGGATTTTGGATTTTAACTACATAAAGTGTTCTTGGGCTCTTGCTTATTTGTACTGGGATGAGATTTTGTCTAACAAGAAGAATGCAAAAGTACTGAAGTAAATTGCTGGATAAGGACATCTGCTAAATATAGTCCATATTTCTGTGGTCTGGTCTGAGAACAATAATCCAAACATAAGGATAAGATATATACTATCTCAAAAAAGTGAGTACACAACTTTTATTGAGCATCTGTGGAGGAGCGCAAGGTCTCTAACATCCACCAGCTCCATCATGTCGTCGTGGAGGAGTGGAAGAAGGTTCCAGGGGTAACGTGTGAAGCTCTAGTGAACTCCATATTCAAGAGCGTTAAGGCAGTGCTGAAAAATAATAGTGGCCACAAAAAATATTGACACTTTGGGCACTTTGGCCATTTTCACTAAGGGGTGTACTCACTTTTGTAGCCAGCAGTTTAGATATTAATTTCTGCGTGTTGAATTATTTTGAGGGCACAGCATATTTACACTGTTATACAAGCTGTAGACGGATTACTTTATATTATATCAAAGTGTCATATTTTCAGTGCTATCCCATGAAAAGATATAATAAAATAGTTAACCAAATGTGAGTGGTACACTCACTATAAGTAGAAAATAAAATGCATATACTGTGTTACAATTCATTACTGTTACTTGGATTATGTCACTGCCATCACACGCGATTCTGCAGTATCGTTCGTCCAGTGGCTGTCTAATTGTAGACGTTAACCTGGCATTCATGACGAGGCAGAAAAAAACACATCAATGTTGAGAACTATCCTTTGAAAAACCCTTTCTAAAATTTTGTTTTCTCCCCCAAGTTTGCAGAGGCCCATGGTCCAGATGGACGGACTGTAGCAAAAAGTGCGGCGGGGGGGTCCAGCATCGCAGCAAGACCACGAGGAAGAAGGGCCAGGGCAAATGCAAGCCAATGAGAGAGAGTCGCATGTGCAACATACAGCAATGCTAAAAGCCCAGTATTTGTGATACACACACACACACACACAGACACACACACACACTGCAGAGTTCTGCAGTCTCTGGACCGATTAGATGGTGTTCGCGGATGGTACTCACGGTTAGTGATGATTACACAGTACCTGTGATCAGATCATAGCACTTTATTTGAGGGGTAGCTACAGTAACACATTCATAAGCAAATACAAGAAAGATGAAACGGGACCGGAAGATTTATGAGTGCTGCTAAAACTTGTGAGGAAGCTTCCTGTGTTCAAAGGTTCGTAGCATTTATGTATGTTAGCACCAGATTCTTTTTTCACATAAACGTTTTGCCGTAACCCACTATATTAGGTACAACTTCTTGTTTCTCGTTGTCCATTTGATCCGTTCCACTTACCATAAACAAGCACTTTGAAGTTCTACAATTACAAACTGTAGTCCATCTGTTTCTCTACATACTTTTTTTGTCCCCTTTACTCTGTTCACTAATGGTCAGGACCCCCACAGGACCAGCACAGATCAGGTACTATTTGGGTGCTGGATCACGCTCACGCTGTGTTAGTGTGTTTTCTGCTGGTGTGAGTGGACCAGACACAGCAGTGCTGCTGGAGTTTTTAATCCACTGTGTTCACCCTATTAGACACACATACCTTGTTGCTCCCAGAGCCAGAGACAGCAGCTGACAGTCTGAAAGTTAGTGTTACTCAATCTCTAATGGTTCCACCCTTTAATGGGAACCATCAGATTAGTATGCGACGGACGTATTGCTTATGAATGTGTTAGGAACCGTTCGAATAAAGAGCTAGCAGTTAGATTTAGTCGCCTTTTCTGCGGGTATATGTATCACTAGCTAACCAAACCACATAGATCACTTTCCTGAATATTAACATTTATTTTAGGTTTCCTTTGTAACTCACGGTCCGTATTAGGCTTTCACTACAATCACGCAATATATTCACAATACACAGAGTTTCTGATTCACACCAAGGTGTTTTAAGGGCTGCTTTCTGATACTAATTAGCCTTTTCCCGACTGTGATAGTAGCTCATCAGCCAGACGAGTGGAGCTACAAGTCAGGCAAGCTTACTGCTGTCAGTTTAATATATCCACACGAATCTAGCAGCTAAACGTAATGTAAAATTGCAGTGCCGATATCTGAAATCAGTTTATTCTTGAAACATATTTGAAACTAACCCAACGTTTTACATATGCTGTACTTAAAACAACTATGAACTATGAAAACATGGCAGTTAGCTATTGGTCAGTGCTGAAAAATGTCAAATGCATTTAGGTTCATGTGTTTGGCAGTGATACGACTCTAGTGAGAAATTCCGAATAAAAATATTTATTTGCAGCAAATACAAGAGCATTCATTTGCTGTAAATTCCGACAGGTCAAAATAAATAACAAGAGACCTTATTAAAGATAATAACAAGAGAAAGGAAACGAGAATGGTATAACTTATTAGATGGTAGAAGTCATAAGTGTCTTTTCCTGAATAAATAAGATTTGGTTCTGGTGATCGGCTAATCAGCAGCTCATTAAGTAGAACGAGATGTGTGTCGGTGTTGGATATCAGCAGATAAGTTGATTTTAAGAAAGTAATTTTCCACAGCTGTATGTTTGTTGCCTACAGAGCGTCTGTTCAACAGTTTCATTTGGCCAGAGGTACAGTTGTGCATAAAACAGCATAACCATGGCTTCATACTTTCAGTGTACAGATTGTTAGCTGGTGGCAGTTAGGTTTAGATTTATTTAGGCTACGTTCACACAGCAGCCAACGTGGCCCAGATCCGATCTTCATATCATTTCTCAAATCAGATTTTTGTAATGTGATTTGTATACGGCATTAGTCTGATCGCTTGCCTAAAAGAGCACCTCCTCACCTGCCCCGCTTGTCCCGAGGTAACGGTAACGGTACTTCTTTAACACGCATGTTAAAAAGCGCACGTTATTCTGCCACGGGCACTTCTTTGTTTTGTGTACTTGGTATCTTTAAACTTTAAACTTTATAAGCTTCCTCTGATACAGCAGCCATGTTCTCCTGCGCCTACTTTCTTCCATTTATTTAGGCATTTCTTCAAACTCTGAGCGGTGTGACGTGTGCTTGCTAATTTTGTTTGCGCAGAGACATCACCCCAAATATTTATGAGGTCTGTTATCTCGCTATAATACCACTGAAAACCGGTGGGAATTGAACTAATACACTCTCATATCAACATTAGTGCAAAACTTAAAGCAGCATCCAGAAACCAAACCTGTTCTGGCTGATCAGCTACTAAATCCCCTCGGTCTTCTCACTTATTAAGACTATTAAGACTATTACAATAACACACACAATTGTCCAGACAGAGGCTCAGTAAGCAACGCAAACTGGCACCGGTGCAACAGGTTCGAGACAGAATGCAGCTTGTGCAGAATGGCAGGTGCAGCTCGGAGTTAATCAGCCTCACTGTTCTTGTTCAAGGACACCTCACAGGATTTGCATTTCAATCGAGTTCCCCCCAGTCTCCCCGTCCCGTCCCGTCTCTGTCTCTAATCCAAGGTGAGCGCCGCCACATCCAGCCTAAGCTATTGAGCACCATCAAGGTGGATCATCCGCAGTCAATACCCGATCGATTGCCGCTGCGACCATCTGCCAAGCAAAGATCAATCATCTGTCGTCACTATAAGCCACTTTCTCCACTCTCTCTCTGAAAGCTGCAATTTTCAGTTTTATAGTTCAAAAAAGTAACTGATAAAGTGCAAAACTGATCCCGCTAAACAGAAAGCACAGATATAACCAATCATTCCAACAGTTCTGTAAGAATAAACCATTGATTTTAGCGTCAAGTAGCTGCATTGTGACTTTTTATCCACTGTACTCCATGTAGAGGTTCAGTAACTCAGCCGTAGGTTGTAGAATTAATTTTAGACACTTTCTAACTTTTGCTGTGGAATTTTGATATACTTAACACTCGAGACTCTTGCCACGGTCATGTGTAGGTCCCTCTCTCAATGTCTCCCTCTGTTTCTTTTCTCCCCTCTGCAATATATGACTATTTTGGAATAAATCACCTTTACAATAAAAGTAAATGTGACAAAATACCTTTGTGTTACTCCTCATTTGTAACGATTTTCTGAGCAAATTGTTTACAGGTTTACAGTGCTGTGCAAAAGTCTCAGGACACCATTACATTAGACATACCATTATTTTAGCTAGGGGTACATCGACCGTTATATGATACATATAATGTAATGTAATATTAGTTCTCAGTCTCTTTGTTAGAATACAGACAAACAACACAGGACTTTTGTTTGCAGGGTTAAAAACTGAAAAAAAATCCACCGTGACAAGCATTTAGTGTGACCTCCCTTCACAGCTGAGAAATAGGAGCTTCAACAAGTGGCCATGTCCTTCATCAAGTTGATCTTTCTACAGTCTGATCATGAATGTGCTTTTGGAAGGGCAAAAGCCAAGAAACCACTTTTCAGAATGGAAAGAGGAGTTTGAAATGAAGATCCGTGGAAAAGAGTGTAATAGAGTGACCAATCCAAATAATCATCACTGACATGCCGTTCAATCACATTCTCCAAGCAGAAAACGAAAAGAAATCCAGTAAAATAATATTAAAATTACTTGAGCAACAAATGAAAAACCACACTCTTTAGAAAACCAGTAACTACTGGGACAAAGTTTTGTTTAATCTATTAGTTCTGCGTCTAGAGGGATTATTCCTGCATCCACATGGCAGCAGAAAGAACGTCCCCAAACAAAGGGTTATTTTAAAGTCATGAACTTGTGTAGACAGGAAAAGCCAAGTGGGTTTGTCCCTGCTATTCAATTCAATTAAATGTTATTTACATAGCACTTTTAACAATGTTTTTACATTGTCTCAAAGCCGCTTTACAATATTACATTATCTTAAATGGATATCTATCTTCATGGGTCCGATCATGACCGTATGTTATACTGTATAGGGCTGTTATACCATTACTAAAACAACAAATGGAATGGTGACCTAAGACTTCTTTAATTTTCACTTTTCATTTTGAGTAACTGATTGAGCCAAGGACAGGTTTGGGGTAATTAGGAAGAACATGACGGGGTGACGATGGCTCGGTGGGTAGCACAGCCACCAGGTTCGATCACAGGGTGGAGTGGTCTGGGTACTTTCTGTGTGCAGTTTGCATGCACTCATTCATATTTTGTGACTTGCTATGAGTTGCTAGATGTTTAGCTTCAGCTTTAGTAGTTTAGTTTGAGATTACAAGTTGTGGAACTGTAGTTGTATCTCATTTCAGACGCAGCACGACGTGAAGCATCACTGAAAAAGCATTAAAACAGCAAATCATCTGTCATTCTGACCTTTGGGTAAATCTGAGTTTTCGGACTGAATGTTAGAATAAAAGAAAAAGATTCTTATTTCCCTCCTGCGATACTTTCATTTTTAAACAAATTCAATCATTGAACAACACTATAAGGGAACAGCAATCAAGTAGCTCTGAACAAATACAAAAATATTCTCTTTGTCTTGGTGTGGCTAGTTCTTATCACAGTGCACGTGTTTCCGCCATAGAACGGTATTTAATCACTGCGTACCTCACACTGTTACTTATTGTAGGGTCAGTAGTAGTACTACATTTCCCATAATGCCCCAGCATCTTTCCAAAACTGAGCATTTAATGCTTTCAGTGAGAATCTTGTTTTTCTTTTTTTTTTTTTTTTCTCACGTAGTAATGGAACAGAGCAAATATTTAAGTCAGCCACTCTGCAGATAAGGTAATTAAAACTCATGTTTTACACTTATTTACAAGTATAACCTACCAAAAATAGATATGACACAATTAAAGTCAAAAGATTCGTTATAACAGAGCGGCACGGCAAGAAGATCCCAGGTTCAATCCCAGGGTGGAGCAGTCTGGGTTCTCCTGTGTGGAGTCTGCATGTCCTCCCACAGTCCAAAGACGTGTGTTAGGTTAACTGATGTCTCTAAAGTGGCCTTTAGTATGTGTGTGTATCCCCAGAATATATTGGCGCCTCGTCTCTGGTTGCTCCTGCCCTTGCACCAGACGGGTGGATTAAGCGGAAGATAATGGATGGAAATAATTCGTTATAAGGCATCAGTTACATCTACGTAAACAAAAAGAAAACACTTAACAGTTTTACATAAACTGGCTCTTTATTTTTCTGGCAGAGTAACGCCCCTTTTGGTGTGAAATCATTTGGTAATTAGCAGTTTTATTTTATATGACCAGTTGTGCCACTATGGCTGATTGGAATACAGCTGTGCCCCTGTACGACAAAATAGTCTACAAACTGTCTAGGCCACCCCGGCAGTGACCCGAGTCTTGAGGTGCCTTTTGGTTAGGTCAGCCATCACACACACATCGAGCCTAGAGAATACATTTTCAAAAACAAAATCGATTTACAGAATACGATCACATATGATAGAATATCCACGATAAAACTCTGTTCTAGTGATTTCGGATGTGTCGAGCCTAGTTTACTGGGTTTACTCCGATTTCAGTACAAACGCGTTTTAACCTACGGTAACCAGTAGAGGGAGACAGACTACATCACATACAGACTGGCCAATTTTTTTTTTTTTTATTTCGTCATGTAAATTTAATTTTCACCATCAGAGGGCGACAGAGCAAAGAAATTAAGTACATGGACCAGACCTGATCTACACCTGATCCACACCTGATCCACACCTGATCTACACCTGATCCATAGTGAGGAGGAGTGAAAGTACTGAATTTGTTCATTTAAGTGAAACGGGTTATGCGTATTAATATTATATACATTCTTTAAAAATATTATGACCAAATAAAATATTTATATAACTATGTAAAGAGATTGCAAAGACGATCTTATTTCATACACATGACCTCGCTGTAATACTGCAAATGCTCCACACAGTTGAGGAGTGATCTGAGATCTGGACCTGACATCTAAAGACTGGACCGATTCTGTTTTTCAGCATCACACTTAAAAGAGTAAAAATGATTTCTATAATAAATGAACCCTCAAATAACGATCAAACACTTTAGTAGAACCTTTTAAATCACAAAGAACATTTTTGGTTTTCCCAGAACACATTGTGTGTTTACAAACATACGCTAGCATTACCGTTGCCACACGTGACTCCTGGTTACTCTTCCAAAAGCAGCAGTTTTATGACACTTAATAAATATGGAGCTCTTTGTTACTTGGTTACTGGAAGTGAAAGTCAAGGTTGCTGTGTAGAAAATAGCTTTGTGTTTCACCCGACGTCACAAACCGATTAAACGTGACCGCAGAGCTTCTGATAATCAAAGCTCACAAGTTGTGCTGTTGGTGGTTTCCCTAATTTTTGTAGGATGGTTAATAGATATTGAGAAAAACAAAATAAGTTACAAAGAATTGACTACATTTTACAATTGTGGATGTCATGATGATTACATGTGATGTAAACGTGATGAAAATACAACATAAGAGGGACAACAAATTTCCATCTGTTAAGCAGTGAAGGTACCTGGACAATTCATCTGTGGGAGCTTCTTGTGCTTGTTGGTGGGCCCACTATTGGTGGTCTGTCTGGGCCATCTGGAGTCTGTTTATCTCTGTGTGTGTTTGTGTGTGTGTGTGCGTGCCCCCACAAAACCTCTGCTCTCAATACCTCCTAACAGCTAGGTCAGAATGGTTTCCACGGCGGCCGATTTGTCAAAACGATCGTCCTGCATCTCTTAGTCCACTGATGCGCCCCCTCTCATAACCTGTCAACTGGGCAAAATGTCTTCGAGCGTGTTCCATATCTAACAATCAACGATTTTTCACCAAGAGATATTTACACCACCAGTGGGGAACAGTGGTACAGTGGGGAACTTTTACACTCTTATGTGGTAAGACCCAGTGTCTGATCAGACCACACTTATTATCATTTAAATAGCTGATTGAGACAGAAGTGTCCGGGTTTGCAGCAGTCCCATATTTATATGCTCATCCCCTAAGTAAAATGTCCCCTCATAACTGTGAGCAGTGTATTTACAACTGGAATCACTCGGTATTAAGTTCTGTCTGAAATGAATATTCCAACACAATAGAAGCTGCACCTCTGCTTGTAGTGTTGATCTTTAGCACGGCTGTAGCTAGGGTAACACACACAGTTCTGCATGGCACGTTCATAAAACATTTAGCGCTGCTGTTCGAGAGACGTTGTGGCTGATGCATTATGTATAAATAGCCCTGGTGAGGCAGAATCATGATGATCTGACGAGGACAAGCAGGACGAAACCACAACTTTTAAAACTCTGTACACTCTAATATAAGGCTCTGAGGATGAGACCAATATGAGGGGCCAAGGCACAGTGAAATTTGTCAAACTCAACCAAATAGACTTGAAGACACACTGACTCAATTCGGCCTGTGTTGTTTTGTTGCGAAACAATATAAAACAAACACAAGAACTCTTTCTTTTCTCCCCTCTGCAATATATGACTATTTCGGAATAAATCACCTTTACAATAAAAGTAAATGTGACAAAATACCTTTGTGTTACTCCTCATTTGTAATTTTCTGAGCAAATTGTTTACAGGTTTACAGTGCTGTGCAAAAGTCTCAGGACACCATTACATTAGACATACCATTATTTTAGCTAGGGGTACATCGACCGTTATATGATACATATAATGTAATGTAATATTAGTTCTCAGTCTCTTTGTTAGAATACAGACAAACAACACAGGGCTTTTGTATGCAGGGTTAAAAACTGAAAAAAAATCCACCGTGACAAGCAACCTGCCTAAACATTGTTGCACACCATGTGCACTCCTTTATTTCAACAATATTCCCTAATTCTAATGACCTCTTTCAGCAGGATAACGCAGCTTGCCACAATACTAAAAATGTTAGAAAACACCGGAAAATGTACTCAGGAAAAGGTTAATCTAAACACGAGGGTTGTGTCGAAAACTTCGTACGTCCAGACTGAACAGTGCATGAAAGCAGTAGGGTTAGGGTTAGCAATTACAAACATGCAAACACAGCACATTATCCTGTCCCATGATTTGGCTGGAGAGGCTTTTGGAGATGAGGAAGAAAAAATGGCGGCCAGCAGGGGAGTTGGCTGTTTAGAAGTGTAAACAAAACCTAATCAGAGAAATAAATATATAATATAGTAAGAAATTTGATGGTTTATGTACAACCCCGTTTTTTTACGGTGGTGGCGTGACGTCATACGTCACATGGCATTGGTAAGACGGCAGGCATAGCGTATTTAACAGTTCTGCGCATACTGCATGCTAGCGTAGTGAAAGAGCGTAATAATTCCCTGATGGAGCAGTGCATAACAGATCTAGTGAATCTAGTACATACTGTCTAAGTTCCATTTCAGACACAACCAAGGTTTTAATGGGAGAACCTTTACATCACTCGTCTACGTGACTTCTCCAGTCTCAGCTGGTTAGAAATCGTCTCCGATCCTCTATACAGTACATTTACATAAGAACTGTTAGCAACTTACAGCGCCATGTTGGTAGCTATTCCCCAATCCTATATGAACAGCACATATGCTCAGTGTAATTAATGGCTGTGGCATTAATGGCATTGTAATTATTTGCATATGAAGCTAATTACCTGTCCCTTTTAATCACCCATATGTGCAACATATAAGTTTGGAGAAGTTTCCAACTTGCTGAGCCTAAAAAAATTTTTTTTGGATGCCTAATAAATGTTTGTGCCTGATGTCCCCATGAATTGTCCCCATTGACTTTCTGGGATATGCTTACCTGGATTACTGTACATGCATCAAGATACTGTTCAGCAATTCGCTCGAGTGACCATGGGATGTTCAGGCTGGACGTCCCACCTCACAGCTTACAGGATTTGCTGCTAAAGCTTCGGTGACAGATATGACAGGACACCTTCGGGGGTCTTGTACGTAGAGTCCATGCCTCGATGGGTCAGAGTCCTGGGAGCGCTAAACAATAACAGGCAGGCGTTTTGCATGTAATGTATTTTTCTAACACATTTTAATTAGAGCACAAGCCTGTAACCATAACCCTGACGCTAGTGTGGTCCTGGTGTGTTAGTGCGTGTTGTGCCGGCACGAGTGGATCAGACACAGCAGTGCTGCTGGAGTTTTTAAAACACCCCAGTGCCAGTGCTTTACTGAAAATAGTTCACCATCCAAAAATATTCAGCCACCAGTATCATGTGAGCACTGATGAAGGATTAGAGGAAGACTGACATAAACCGTACAACAACAGATGAGCTGCTGTCTCTGACTTTACATCTACAAGGTGATCCACTCTCGTACTAGAAAAACGCGCACCAACGCACGAGCACCCCATCAGTGCCAGTGCAGTGCTGAGAAGGATCCACCGCCCAAACAGTGCATGATTTGCACTCTTCCTGCTGACCATTAGAGAGCAGAGTAAAGGGGACAAACAAAGCATGTAGAGAAAGAGATGGACTACAGACTGTACCACAGAATAAAAAGTGCATCTATAAGGTAATCAGAGCTGATATAATGGAGAGTGGGTGTAGAAACAAGGCGTGGTCATAATATTCTGATATGACTGTGTATGTAGTACGAACAGAAACGAGCTACTGTCTTCTTGACCACCTGTCTTCACCTACAGTTATGAACTTTGTGTAATTAAAAAACAATTCGTAGAAAGTAAATTCCTCTGCAAGGTGACTGGATTTACTCTCCTTGACAGGACAAGAGGTGCAAAATTCAGGAGCTGATCCACTGCTAGTGTGAACTGAAGTACCAGTTGAATATTTGGACATCTCAAAAACTTGATCGACTCTCTCTGTGGAGCTAATGTAGACAGTCTGGGGCCATGTGACAGAGCCAGGAGCAGCTGGAGGCATTAATTCTCACAGTTGGCTTGGGAAATTCTGATTCCTTTCTGAGGAGTGGGAATCGAATCAGGGGCCAGTGATATTGTCCAGTGAATGGAAGATTAAATGAGATCAAATGGCTTGTGAAACCAGTATCCAGTTCTATTTCTGTGATAAGGATTTAAGAACCCATACTGTTGCCGTAACCTAATATAACAGATGGCAATCAGGAAACCTACGAAGGTACAACGGCTTCTTACCTCTACCTACACCCTTCATTTTCTTCTACATGGGAGTAAACTAAAGTCGGATTTATTCGTTCCCTTACTAATGATACTCCAATTTCTACTGCATATAATATCTAATCATTTCTAACAGTGAAAGCGCGTAAAAATCATAAAGGTGTCACTAAATGATGGTGAAATGAAACTTTGATGTTAATAAGATAAAACGATCTTAACGATTTTATGACGCAAGACACATTCGAATAATCAGCTTCGATTGTATTACATTATTGAATAATAAAGATTTACTAAATAAAACTTTTTAATTTTTAAAAATTTTTTACAATTTTTTTTATGCTAATAAAATTATGGTACGGCTTCACATAGTATTGTGAAAAAGTCTTAGGCCACCATTAGATATGTTGTTTTAGCAATGGTATAAGGCTTATATATAATTCTTTCTCAGTCTCTTTATTTTACTATCAGCAAATACAGTAAAGTTAAAATAGAACATGTTCAGAGCAAATAAGCTACCGCAGGCACACGTGAGTATTTAGTGTGAGCTCTGGCAAAAAGTTGTTTCATGGCTGCTACCCTTCCAAAAGGATACTTCCTGATTAAGTTTTTTCAGGTTGTAAAATGCTCAACTTGGCATCCAGGTCATAATTGCCCAAGTGCATTTCTTTCAGTTTTCTAATACTAATTTCCAAATAAAGAGGCTAAGAAATAATTAAGACTTTTGCACATTATTGTGCATCAGGTCAGATTGTTGTAGTGTGTGGTCCAGAGGTCATCCACTCTTTCTTTCCGGAAGTCAGTGGAGTCTTTTCTGACAATATTGTAAAAAAAAGACCTTTCAAAAAAACTGGTCATAATTGTAAGTAACAACCCTTAGTAAACATCATGTGATTTTGTGTTGATTGGTGGCAGCAATAATAAGTAATTGTTGTGTTTGTGTGCTTACGGATACATTTCTTAGTAAAAGATGTCAAGCCACATGTATTTCTATAGCACTTTTACAATTTACAATATTTACAATATTATATGATCTTAAAAAGCCAATCTCAAAGTGAGCAAGCCTAGGGCGACAGTGGAAAGGAAAAACTCCCTGAATATAGAAGGAAGAAACCTTGGGAGGACGAAGACTCGAAAAGGCGCCCGACCTCCTTGGCAGGCCTAGATGCTAATTGAAATAATTAAATTGTAGTAACAGTAAATAAGTAAAATATAAAAATGTAAATTGAATAAGTAAATCGATTGAAGATAATGAGTCCTCAGCAGTAAGTTACTGGAGGCACATTGTCTTGTAATAACTAAATGATGAAGGGAGTTACTGCAATCTGGTGTGGCCCGGGCCTGGTGGGACTGGATTCCCAGTTCCCAGATGTATTTATGTGTACCCAGGACCTTCTGACTGTGAGGTGGCTACCCACGAGCGGCACCTCAACAGTAAATGTACAAAATAATATTCAGAAATTGGACTAACTAAAGAACGTGGCCATGCAGTGTTTCATTATGTTTAAACACAGGGGATTCCCTGGCATGTTCTGACAGGTCGAAAAGTGTTACTTGGTGCGTGTGTTTAGAAATGGATCAGACCTGAGCTTCTGCCATGAAGCAAACCGCAAAACAAGATCGGACAAATTCTCTTCACACAAATGATGATGTGTTACAAAAGAACTGACGTTGTTTAATCTCCTTGAGTGGATGAATGACTGGTTTATAGTAATGTCTTTAACGTCCATGTTTCTGAAGCATTCCTCAGAAACATCCATGATGAGAACCTCCCAAAAGTGCCTGATGTTCTTAGTTGACAGGTGTGGTCTTCTGCTGATGTGGCCCATCTGCTTCAAGGTTTGACATGTTGTACTTTCAGAGATGTCCTTCAGCATACCTTGGTTGTATTGGGTGGTTATTTGAGTTACTGTTGCCTTTCTATCAGCCTGAACCACAAACTAACCTACACTCCCTAAACACAATACACAGCACGGTCTGTACATTTGCTCTTTTTTGTAGCTCCTGGCATTAACAGAATTTGATTAGGTACTTCTGGTACAACGGTGACCTGTAAGATTTATGAGTAATGCCATTAGATGATGTAACCATTCCCTGTTACCTCAACGGTGTCACACTTGGAACCATTTCACCTTTATCGATCTGACGCAGACCCCGCGTGAAAATATGGGGCGCCACGGCTATACTGTGTCACATCCAGTATGATAAGTGTTTGAGGTTGTAAATGATGGAAAGCAGACCAGCCCGAGTCACATAAGTGTCTCAACACTTCTGTTTGGCTGTGTGAATGTAGTGTATAAATGGCAGATAGATCCTCAGGTCAGACGGGTCCTCTTGTCTGGACTCCTCTCCCTCAGACAATCGATTTTCAGATGTACCAGCAGAACTAAGACATGCATGCTAGCTTAATTGGTGTCTCCAAAAGTGGCCATGACTCTGTGTGTGCCATACAATGGCTTGGTGGCTCGTCTAGAGCTGTTCCTGCCCTTGCGCCCACAGTTGCCGGGTGGGCACCGACTGGCCCCGCGACCCCGTGTGGATTAAGATAATGAATGGTTTCGTTATTACAGTGCTTATATTTTACTTTTTTTGTGGATAATTTCCCTTACAATTTTGGAGTAAGAAATAGTATTAATTTGCGTAGAACTTTAATTTAAATGGTCCAAATCCTTTTAGAAATAAATGTAGTACACTAAAATGAATAGTTTCCATTATTACCTGTAGGTCTGCACCTGCTGTAAAAAAGAAACTGTACAAATCAGAGAGAACGAGAGCGCTTAGCTACTAGCTATCCACAATGTTCATGTCACAATTTGTGTGAAACTAATGCTTATATTAAACCAGTTCATTTTCATTTCAGATCATCAAGATGAGAAAAAGACAATCTTGACCACCTTGACACCAAACGATCATGATAGCACGAGTTCCACCCTCTAGCAAGGCTCTCATGATTTTATGAAAACTTTGGGAATTCGTGTGACAGTGAAATCATTTGGAAAGTCTCTGTGAGAAAAAATAAATCCTCAACGGGGAAAAAAACAAGATAATAATACCTGTCTGTTGCTTAACATGGCTGGAAGGTACTGTTGGTTCTCAAAGAAGGTTACCACAGTGGCAGGCTAATGAAATGCCACTGTGCCACCTGGGCTCCATAATAACACTCATTAGCGCAAACATTCTTCTTTTTCACTGCATCTTGTTTCTGTTCAGCCGGTGAAAACATTCAGAACTGCTATATATGAAACTAATGACTTCATGATTTTGTGTCAGGTTTTCTGATTGCGCTGTGCCCTCCCGGTCCCTAGGGGGTGCTATTATGATAGTGGGCTGCTGTAAACTGTGGGTGTGACACAGATATATAAAATAGAAGAAGAAAGTGTTCTGACTGTTTAGTCAGATCATTACAGGTGTGTTTTGTGTGATTGAGAGCATGGATATAAAATGTATCCCCAGTTTCTCTACGTCTGGAAGAAGGTAAGAGGTAACGTTTATATTACCTTACTGGCATTAATGTGGAGTTTGCTGTTTCTTTGTGTTTGGGTAAAGTGTTAGTTTGGAGTTTGTGCAATTGTGTCAGGGATTTGTTGTTACCATTATGTCCTTGTGTCCCTGGAGAGATTGTGAGTTATTGTTTGCTTGTTTTTGCCCAAACAATTATAAATCCTTTTTTTCCATTAAAAAATCATCATAGCCCTTTGAAATAATCGCTTTAATTTCCTTCCAGTCTGAATAAATAAAAAAAAGCTTTATTTACACATTTTGCCTAACGATGTTCAAGTAATGAGGCAAATGAATAATAATTAAATACTAAAATAACAGGGCTGCAAAAATCATCAGATTCTTTATTTAATATGTAGAGCCACTGCTTGCTTAAATTAAAGCTGTTTGTTTGAATTTGTCCCAACCAGCTTTATACCTAATTTGGGAAATATCTGCTCAATTGTTCTCGGTTCAGTGAGATTTCCTGTTGAGTGCTGGTGGACTGCTCTCTATAGCTCTAAATCCATCCGTAGATGCTCAGATATCGGTAAGAACTCTGACTTGGCCGCTCATGAACGTTCATCCCCCTAATGTCAAGCTGCTTTTTTTTGTGTTTTAAATTGTTGGCATTCTGAAAGGTCACTTTTGACTGTCTAGCAGGCTGCGCCTTGTTTGGATTTCACCAAGGGCGTCATCAGACCCACTTTACAGAGGCAGTAATGTGGTTTTGCCCCACTAACATCACAGCAGCACTAAGTCAGTTTTGTCATTGACTGGTGAGCAGAAATGGATGCCAAGTCGCTATGGGTAGTACGTATCCCATAATACCCCGGCATCTTTAAAAGCTTGCCAGAGCCAGTTGCATTCTGTTTTTCTAGTAATGGATATCTGCAAATGTTTAGCAGAAAGTGAGCCACATTGCGGACAAGGTAACAAAGGCTCATACCCATGTTTTAACCGGCTTCTTTATTATATACAGCTCTGCTCCTCTACATTCTGTGGGTGCCCCGGTACGACCAGTAGTCTAGAAATGCACTTGGATTTGGAGACTCTGTGTGACGCTTTCAGAAGATTCTTCTTTAGCACCACCCTGCCATATCGGTGTTTAAACCTCGTCAGATTGTTGGCCAATAAACCGAGAAACCAGTTATAAAAACACTGGTCAATAACCTCAATGACCTCTAACCTGGGAATCCAGTTTACCCAAACCAAACCAAATTTGGGATGATGGTAGGAACTTTCTATGAGGAATGATCTAAACATTGCTCTGAGGAATGTTTTAGGGTCTGGAACCTTTTTTGTATCCTCTTTCGTAACCTTTAACATAACTTTATCCAATAGCTGCTTTGTAAGCACCTTTTCCAACCGTGGTAGATTGAGTTACCAAGCAGTGGACACATTAAGGAACGGCTGCTTTTGTTCTGATGTAATCAAAATCACTACAGTTGATGTCAGGTGGGGGAACAATTAGTCTGGTGTGGTCTTCAAGGTGATTGGTTGTAGGTAAGCAACATTATATGGTTATTGAGTGTAAAAACATTGAAGGTTGCTTTTTGTCATGTCACCATGTTATTTATAGAATGCAGTTACTGAGCACTGTTCTGAGTTCTAACCTGATGCTGGAAAGTCGAGGCCTGTTCAGTCCAAACTCCAGATCAGTCATCACAGTTCTACAGCCTGTTTCCTCACAAGTGTGAAGCCAAATGCAGAAATAATTTTTTACAATCTTATTAATATTTCTGCAGCTGTGAAATCGCTTGACAATCGTCTGGTGTAAGCCCAGCAAACATCTGCCGTGAAAATAACCAAGTGCCAGAAATGGCATTTAAAAACTCAACTAACGAACCTAAACTAAAACATTTGTCACATTTTGAGACGACGGAAAGCTTTAAATGCAGTATAATCAATACGATATAAAGCTACTTTTACTACAGAAAATAGAAACTATTACTATCTGACCGTTAATCTGTAGATATGATACAAACCTACAAAATACATAGTGTTTTGGAAAACAGTCACACACTTTACAAAGTGTAAGAAGTAAATTTGGTAGAAAGGTTGATTAAATGAATCCAGCAGCATGTTTACAAAAGAAAGAAATGCAATTTAGTACAAGACCCGTAATTGTTCATTTCTTGATTCATTTTGAACAATGGGTCATGAGAAGCTCATCCAGGAACTGTAGTTAGGCCATTGCAATGTGGGAAGAAACTCCACCCTGATAGTCTGTTCTGGGAATGAAACCAGGATCCGTTTAATTGTGGCAGCCGCGTGGTTCACTGTGCCACCATACTGCCCTCTTTATTGTTATTCTAAATAGTGACTGGAATATACAGTGGTATTTCTTCTATAATATAGAATAATTTAAAAATAAGTTTCTTCTTCCAGAACAAGTTATCAAATTCAATTTAAGTGGGAAAAGTTTTACCTGAATTTGACCTCATTTTGAGAAAAACCTTGACTCTGTGCTCAAATAAAAAAAAAAAATCTCCCAAAATTCAGTGCATTGTTTGGCTGTTATAAAGTCGTTAAACATTGAAGAGTTGTTTTTTTTGTGAATCGGTTTTTCCAGTATCTCCATTCTAACATTCTCAAATTTGCCTCACTTGTACGTCGTTTGTGTAACGTCTCCTGCCTGTTGACTAAACGTACAAATGTAAATGTTTGTATTATGACTTGTAATACCAATTGTGACCTAATTTGTAATCTTCGATGCAGATTGTGCTTGTGTACTTATGCATCATTAATGAAGACAAATGCAGAGCTAGGACGTCTGATTGCTCTAGTAGTTAGACTCATCCAGTTTCACTTATTAAAGATCTGACATCTCTTTATTTCTATCCCCAAACTCTTACACAGTATAGTTTTCCCCTCTTTGCTCCAAGATGTGTACTGGGTGATGTTAAACATAATTGGACTGTAGCTCACCATGGGTCTGGTGGGATATTCTGTCTGCTTCTCTCCTACTTTTTATTGTTTGCTATCTGCAGGGGGGAAGCTAATCGCATAAATTCATGTTCCAAATCCACTGTGCCCTTCCAGAGTGCACTTTTGGATAGCTTTGTTTTGTGGTTTTGTACTTTTATACAATTTGATCGACCCTAGATTGAATACATTTCACAATTAGGTTGGGTGATTGTGGTTGTCAGAGAAAATCTTCGAGCTCTTGTCATTGCCCTGTAAAATTTCAGAAGATGCCATAATAAAACTGAGTTGTTGATTATGTGGTTTTATTATTATTTGTTATTATTAATTCAATAATTATAATGCTAATTGCCTTTTAACTCTCTGGTTGGTTTTGCTACTTCAAAGTTCTATCTAACCCTGTCAAGTTACAAGTAAGAGTTAACTGGAAACCTCTACATTTCTTTAAAATTCCCCTTAATTTTGTTTAGCAAATGTCAGGCTATAGTGGCGCCACCGAGGTGACATTTCCCAAGGCTAATAACTTCCAAAACGAGTTCTCAAACCACACGTAACATTTAAATCTGATGCATATCGAGCTTTACGGTGAGAGCACTGAAGGGAACCCTACCCGTCTGCACAAAGCCCCTTAAATTGACCAAATGACTACTACAGGAATACTTTTAAGAATAATATAAGCCTTTTTTAATGTTGTAAGCTGGGGAAAAATAAAATGGCCATCCAATCTTTGAGATTATGTGCTGAACTTTCATGTAAGTTTTAAAAAGCAAAAGTAAAACTCTATTTTTCTCATCCTGCATAACAAAAGGGACTGAAACCTGCATGTCCGTTATTTTGGATTGTATTTTTTAAACTCAAACACTAACTTTGCCTCATACAAATATTAATATGTTTGTCATATATGCTCCATACAATGTGTGTGTGTGTGTGTGGGGGGGGGGGGGGTGGAGGGCAGGTACTGGCTAGGCACTGGCTAGGCACTGAAGAGTTGACTGTGCATGTAACCATAAGTTTAAGGTTTATTGGAAAAGTACAGAGCATGGTGAGTATATCTCATGAGTACCACTTATCTTTGCATCAGTTATCACATGACTAACGCACTTACTGTATATTGGACTCTAACGCTCTTTGGACTGTTGGTCATTTACCATCTACTATGGAAGAACCTTTTCAGCCATGGTAAGACTCCACCATGGACGGCGCATTGACCAAGTTACTTATACCAGATGCAGGTTCGGCCATTCCAAAATAACTCCAAAACAGCTGATAAAAAGAGGAATTCCACCGACGTCCAACTTGCCAAACACCCATCACCATGAAACACATCCTAACAGACTGCCCCAAGTACAACAAAGACAGACAAGTACACCTGCCAAAAACCATGAAAGAAATCCTCACGCAAGAAAACACGAGCAGTATTAACCTAGCTTGCAAGTGTGAAAATAAAAATATAAAATGGTCTGAAATGTAAAGACATGAGAAAATATATGGACAGTAATGCAACAACCTTCCCTGCCACTGAATAACGCACATTAAATATGGCGTTAAAACCCAAACAAACAAACCATGGATGAAGATTTTTTATGACTTTTTTGCGTTAGCAATAAAAATTACTACTTCTTCTTCGAATTTGAGACCTAGCTGAAAATACACTTCAGTAAACTTATCCATACCGCATCCATTTAACAACCTAAGTGTGAAGTGTGGGCTGGTGCACAAGTGGAACTCATGACTAAGTGGTGGTCTTTTTTTTAATTTTCCAATTGGGAAATAATGAAACTTGATAATATAAAACTCTAAATTATCAATCAAATCAAATTTAATTATAAAATCAGAGTATTTATAAGTAAATGTATAAATCGGACTGTTTAGTAAATATGTGTACCTCTTAATAAACCATGAAAACAATAAATAAGGATTAAAAGAAGCAAAACCCTTCTGTAACTCGGGAAGTTGGAATGGTTTCTAGAATGGACCTTGCATAGCTTCCCGGATGCTCTAGAGACCTTCTCAGATTGGGTTGTGGACTTGTCAAGAAATGTATTCCTGCTACTCTGGAAGTAGAAATGTTCATTTCTTTTGATTGTTTATTTAAAAGGATAAAGGATTTTGAATAGAATTACCATGACAAACACCTTAGACATAGCAGTGCGTCTCTGCAGGCTAAGACTGCTGTTTACACCAGAACTCAATTCAGAAACAAATGTTTTGTTTTTTTTTTCTGAGGGAAGCAAAGCACCCAGCACAAACTCACAGACATGGGAAAACATGCAAAGCTCCAACAGGCAGCGATTTGGCCTTAAGAATAAAAGGAATTAAAAATACAAAGCCATAACCTAGTTGGGAAGCTAAATTGTGAAACGTAGCAACCTTTCCTGACCAAAGTCAGTTGAGTTTCCACAGATTGAACCTGTTTCCATGGCAATAGAAAAATACTGCAGTGGCCTGAGTACATATTGAACAAAGCTCTCACCTGGAAGATGGCTGTTTTGTAGCGTTAGATTATTGATCTGGCTCACTTTATGGCTGTTTTGCTAACTCTCTTTTAACTTTGGCACTTTGGAGCTCAGTCACTTGGATTCTGTTTGGTATGGTATTCATGAATTACACTGTAATGCTGAATGAACAGGGGCTCTGTGGTAGAATACTAGGCATGAACTAATATTTGTTAACCTAGGTTAGCCACGAAGAGAAGATTCAACGTTGCCATAGTAACACAGTGAGATTCTTGTAGAATTTGGCACCCAAGTTGTATGGGGACAAACCGAGACTCCCCATTCTCCACCTCTTGGTGTTGTGTGCGCCAATGAACCCATCTCTGCTTGGGGATGATTTGTTAATTATCTCGTTAGTTGGGTTGGGTTTGTTTTGTGGTTGGCTTCCAGAGACGGGATGAAAACCACTGGTTTATTATGTATAGCACATCATCGTTTCTATACTTAAACAAAAAACATCCTACTATAGAGTGTTGTAGCATCTTGGCTGCTTAGTCGGCGGATCGCTTTTGAGTCTTGCTCCTCCCAAGGTTATTTCCCTGTTAAAGTTTTTCTTTGACGCTGCTTTAGGCTTGCTAGGTTGTGTTTATAAATATTTGAGACAGTGTTCTACTGTAAAAAGTGATAACACAGATCAATTTGACTTGGTGTGGCAGGTAGTGTTTGTACTTAATAAGCCAATGTTTTACCCAGAATCGTATTGCTGACTGACCTTTGCATGTTTTCCATGTTTTTATGGCCATTTTGAGCAGTTCATAGTAGCACATGACCTTGCTTAAGGGCCCAAGAGTGGAAGCGTTGCAGTGCTGAACCTTCTGGTCATAATCCAAGCATTAACCTCTTGAACCACTACTGCAATTTTTGGAGCTTATGCCCATATATAGTGTGATATCTGCAGGTCACGTAACACTGCTGCTCAGTCACAACACTGTTAGATGGTTATTTTCAGTAAGTGGAATATACTCAACCCTGCTGTCCAACTGATTCCCTTTTACCGACACCACACAAATGCCATAGCATTACCATGTATCAATGCACTGCTAAGACCAGTCCCTGGTGTGTTGTGGCTTCAGTGATCCCTGTCCAGAGCCAGACAAGGTATTTGGGGACTGTTTAATTGTACACCAAAAGTCAAAATGCACCATTAGTAAGTCGAGAAGGTGGTAGTTGTATCAGTGAATTGGGTGGGGTTTTTAAGATTGCCACACTTGTATATTTTGTGGTTGAACTAAATCATTGGGTTTCTAATCAACAGTGTCAACTTCGTGAGCTATCTCTCTCCTGTAGAACCTAAAATGCCTAAACTGGCAGATGTAATATCCGTTGAATCTGTTTCTACTTCAGGCAATATGAGTTTAATGAGTCCGCATGGAATATGAACTGAAGAAAAGGCATTCCATTTACTGTTTTTATATCATGACTTTGGCTGTAAGCTAAGATGAATCTTTGGGGAGCATCGTGTTAGCATATAAAGCAGGGCAAAAACAGAATCTAGTTCATCAGTCGTCCTGTGTACCACGAGGAATGGATTTTGCAAAGTTTGTATGTCTCTCTAATGGAAGTAAATAATGTTCGTGCCAGGTCGAGTCTTAAAAGTATGATTTTTCTAAACTCCTAGGTATTTGGATTAGCAGTGATGGTTTAGGCACGGGCGTCTGCATGCTTATGATGGTCTGTTCTGTTTAAATGCTGGATTAGCAGATAAACTGAAGACAATGTTCCATTACGCAACTTAATGCAGTTATGCCCCATTTAACATCCCCATGGTAACGTTAATGGTAGCCGTTATGGCTAAGATCTTAAGAATTATTATATAATCTGTCCTGCTACCTGTAGAGGTCACTGCATGCAATGTCTCACCTGGCCAGAAGGTAGTGCTCTATGTCAAATGAGCGCTTTTATCTGATACGAAATGTTTATCCATCATCTTATTTCTCTGTTTATTTAACAATAGATTTACCAAACTATATATTTAACTGGTTAACATTAGAGCAATACTAAGTACTGTACCTGGCTGTGTTGAATAAGACTACACAAAATATGCTACACTGCTCACAATAATTAAATAAAAAGATTTAAAAAGAAGCATATACTTTTACTTTATTTAACAGGATCATTGGAAAAGCAAATGAAAAGTCAAAAAGTTGGTCGATAATGCGAATGAGATGATTGAATAGTAAGTAACACAACTTTGCCATAACCATCGACTCTTTCGCTCTCTCACCGACAAAGGTTGCTAGGAACCTGGGCGTTATGGTTGATGACCAGCTCTCCTTCACGCACCATGTG
>JAUZST010036607.1:0-27762 GCA_034779995.1 Parotocinclus haroldoi | reverse complement strand
TATATTATATTATATTATATTATATTATATTATATTATATTATATTATATTATATTATATTATATTATATTATATAGACAACTATTTACAGTAAGAAGTATACAGAGCCTAAATCATACATTTCGATACTGATGTATGGAAATGTATGATTTAGGCTCTGTATACTTCTTACTGTAAATAGTTGTCGCTATAATATAATATAATATTATATAATGTTCACCTTGACTCAAGAAAAAGAGAAACTCAAGAAAAAGCTATATAAAATATAAATAAATACAACAGAAACTATGTTAATAAAAGCAAGTGAATTTTAATTATGTTGCCAGTCTTTATAAAGTTGCATTATTCACACTGGGGCTTGAATTAATATACTGTCTTTTAATAGAACTTGCATAAATGTAATTATATGAACCATTACAATATTTTTTTAATGTCAGTGGTCCCTAGAATTTTATCATAAGACCAGCTTAGTAAACGTAGCACATCTGGACAGTTTTATCACACACATCAGATCAAATTATTTACTACAGGTATTGTTGTACAGATAAAATTTTGCAAATGTTAAGAAGGTATCACATTTGTCAAAAACCCAAATTCCATAGCTTCACTCCACAAGTAGCAAACCAGCAAAAATAAATGTTTCAAAATACTGAGATAAATAAGTATATTAATATATTATATATTTATCTTAGTTAATTAATTAACGCATTGATAAAAAAAATCAATGCAAAAGACAGTTATATCTATATTGCATCATATAACACACACACACACACACACACACACACACAGCAGTTACATACACACAGGGTGAGTCAAAAAACACAGAAATAATATAAATAAAAGGGAAAAATACATTTAAAAAAAAGAAATAAAAGGGAAAATGTCATATCTGAATAGCCCAGCAAGTAAGGGGTGTGGGGAACTATCTTTTAGGATATGTCTGGAACATGGTCACCATGTTGAAAGCCACCATATTGGATTTAGGGCAAGTTTTTTCCAGTTTTTTATTGTAGTTCAAAGGTTATAAACACAGAAACAAACAACTTGAACTTGTTTTTCACCACAGGTAACTGAAGATGGAATTGGCAATTCTGATGTTGGGGAAACACAGATGCTGTGTCATAACTGCAGATTTCAACAACCAACAACCAGAAATATCATCAATTTCACAGAGCACTGTTGAATCCTTCATAGCCAACTTCTGAGAAACTGTGGTCATCCGCAGCTTTTCTTCTTAAGTGTCACATTTCCTTTCACTAATGTGTGTTTCCTTAAACTGGCAATGTTTCTTTATTTATTTAATGCTTATCTCAGGAAAACCTCCATTTGATCATTTTCTGGAGGACATGCTGCAGGTATGAGTGTGCTTTTGATGGAATACCAGTCCATAACAGGAATAGGTGATGTCGGTACCTCCTGGAAGGCACTACCAGGAATCAGACCCAGTTTCCTCTGGCAATGGGCTAGTGTATTAGACCACTGTTCCACTTTAAGGCCCACATTTTAATAGATTCTTATGATCTCTTTGACAGGACTGGAAACATGCTAATATATAAAATCTACATAAAATAAGCTCTTTAAAATAATTATTGGCACTTTTTTACATTGTATAAAAATATAAACGTGTAAGTGTATTATAACTAAGGATTTTAGTAGAAACTAAGTAACTTAGTAACTTCAGTATAACTAAGTAGAAACCTCAATCCTCTAAGAGAATGATATTGATATTAGAAAAAAGATAACCAGAAAACATATTTAATGTTATTTATTTGTATTGTTTCTTTAATTGTATTGATTTTATGTTTATGTTTCACTATTAATGGTTAGTTATGTTAAAGAAGTATAGATGTCAGATTAGACCTGATGTTAAACACTTATTTTTAACTGATATATATATACTGGGCTTTTTATTTGAAATGTAAGAAGGATTGCCTACTTTACTTTATTTATTCAGCTAGAGTCTATGTAATTTAAATGTTATTCAACAGAACATTCTCCTTATATCACAGTGTGGCCATGGAACAGTGGTATCATCTTTGGCCCATGGCCGTGTGTCATTTAGAGTGGAGAGGGTGCTGTCAGGGTCTTCAGTAGACACGACTGGGATTTTGGCTGCAGGGTCACTATATGTGGGGCATGGGAAGTTAGGAGGCAGCTGGAAGGAAGAGTGATATGGCACATCATCTTGTGCATGCATGGAATAGAACTGTGAGGAGACCATGTTGGAACCCCTCGAGGTTGAGTGGTACTGGCTGGGACTGGACGGCTCCACAGGTGCTGGAGCCAGGCTATTCCCACACAAACCCTCCACCGTCTCCATGCTGGCCTGCTCCCAGGAATCTCTCTGCACACACACACAAACAAACAGGACTAAGACTCCCTTGCTGTAGATCCTCAGACTGGAGGGTGGAAAAGATCTTATCAAACATGAAAGTGACTGTATAGTTGGTGAGACAACACTGATTTTAGTTTTTGGTTATATTGAGTCCAGGATCTTAATTTGCTCCAGACTGGTTAAAAAACACATAGGACATCACAGAAAATTGTACATACAGGAGTGTAGGAGTAAAAATACATATGATTGGCCCAATGGGGGAGGTGTGCCTGTTCTATTAAATAAGGCAAGACCAACACATTTTAGCCAACAAATTAATCCCCTTGACTGCATGACAGTAGAATGAAGCTGTGGCTGGTTTCATATGTCTCATTGCAAAAATATACTAGCATTCATCCTCCTACTTCGTTAGCTTACCTGGACTAGTGCATTGGAAATAGATTCAACAAAGATAATGATGGTTCTGAATGGATGAACAATAGTATTATATGTAATTCTTAATTATAATTGAATAAGTGAAAAGCTATAAGAAACAGCAGACTGTTGCCTAATATAGGAAAATCTGTTCAGAAGATGAGATGGATTCAAACACTTACCAACAAAAAATGTGAAGCATCTCCAGAAAAAGGAGGCATTAGTGTGGACAGTGCAGAGGATGAGAATAGAGTACTTCCTCCCCCGGGGTGGGCAGCATTGCGGAAGTCACTGAAAGGTTCTGGGTAATAACTGTCTATAAGGGATGAGTAGCTGGACATGGTGGTAGTGTCACACGATAGGGACTTCCCTGCCAATGATGAGGAACAGATGTCCGTAGAGAACTGCTTGCTCAAAGGGCAAAACTCTGCTTCAGAAAAAAATGGTCTTCTCATGCTGTAATATCCTGGCAGTGAATGGGAACCTGGACAAAACATAAATCCTGGTCACTCAATGTGCAGACGTTTTGATCTATTCTATTTCTATCTTCTATATACAAAACTATATACAGCCTGCTGCTCTAACAAATTAAATCTGATATTAGTTTTATAAATGTTGGTGTTATTCCAAAATATTAGGTTTCTGAAATTTTTTAGAGACTTTTAATAATGTTTTAGGGATGTTTAAGGAATAAGCCACTTTCATACAAAAATGTGCTTTCTTTGTAGGCATGTTGAATGGAGAAATAATAAAAACAAATATAACACGCATGCTACACATAATTATATACAGACATGGCCAAGGTTTTGAGAATGGCACAAATTGTGGTTTTCAGAATGATTTTAAAATAAAAATAAAAATTAACTGTAGATTGTGAAGAGTGATATGATAAATTGCAATTAATTGCAAAGTCATTCCCTGCCATGAAAATAACCTTACGACAAAAATTATTGCATTTCAGTCCTACAAAATCTCCTGCTAACATCATTTCAGTGATAATCCCTTTAGCAAAGGAGAAAAGGTCAATGAGGACAAGACAGCTGATATCACTCTGTCCTACTGATTAGAAGAGCAGTCTGGTTCCTTTAAAAGGGTAATGGCGCTTTTAATTGTCTTCTGTTAACCATACTTGCCTACAAGGAATCACATGCAGTCATCACTGCATTTAACCAAAAGGATTTCACAGGTATGGGCATTGTCGCATAGATAGCACCCCGCTCAATTATTTATCGAATCATCAAAAACTTCAAGGAAAGTGGATCAACTGCAGTGAAGAAGGCTTCAGGGCTCCCAGGAAAGTATTAGGACCGTCTCCTAACGAGGATGCATCTAAAATATCAGGTCACCACCAGTAAAGAGCTTTGCCAGGAATGGCAGGGGACATGTGTGAATGCAACTGAACACACAGTGACGTGAAAGCTTTTGGAGGATGGATTGATGTCAAGATGGGCAGTAAATAAGACGTTTCTCTGCAAGAACAACATCAAGTCAACAGACTAACATTTTGCAGGAAGTACATGGATTGGGGTATAGAGGGTATAAAGGAGTGGTTTCAAGTTATTTTCTCTGATGAAGCGCCCTTCTGTTTGGGACCCCAGGGAAAATGATTGTCCAGAGAAGAAAATGTGAGCACTACCATGAGTAGTGCTGTGTAATGCTGTGTAAAACCATTCATGTGTGTGGTTGCTTCTCATTAAAGGGAGTGGTTTCGCTCAAAGTTTTTTCTAAGAACTCTGCCATAAATAAAGAATGCAGGAGCAATAGGGAGATGCTTTGTCCAGCATGATGATGCACCATGTCATGGTCACCCCTCTGCTTGCAGACTTTACAGCTGTATAATAAGTGATAACCATTAGGCTCAGTCAATAAAATATTGAAATTTTGTGTACATGGCCAGGAAACTCCCCAGATTTCAATCAAATTGAGAACAACATCCTCAAAAAGAGGGTAGACAAACAAAAACCCAGAAAGTGATCAACTCAAAGCAGGGATTAGGCAAGAATGTGTTTCCATCATTCAAGATTTTCCCCAAAAATTGATGTCCAGCGTGCAGATGTGAATTGCAGAAGTTATAAGGAAGAAGGGTAAACACTGTAAATATTGAGTCTTTGACCAAACTGGGTGTATTTGTCAATAATTTTTTTAAACATATGGAATTGTACTTCATGATACCATTTAAACATTTGACAAAAGGTTTGGAAAAAAGCAAACCTTTGTGAAAACCAAAATGTGTGCCTTTTTCAAAACCTTTGGCCACAACTGTAAAATTCAGTTTTATAATCAGAACATTTGATAGCAGTCTAGTGCAACTATGGGGCATCAACTTCAGGTAATGTTCACATCAATTTGAGAAAAAAATATTATCTCACTGAGATTACTGAAACAAAACAACATCTACTGAGCGACAGTCTCCCTGTTGATGAGGAAAAAAAATTATTTTGGTTGACATAGACATTTTTTAATGACCATTGCCCTGCTGGAAGACTCAATTATGACCCGTTTTTAGTTTCTTGCCAGAGGCAAACAGATTTAGATTTCAAAACACTCACAAACATACACACAATTTTTTATTAATTAATTATTAATTTGTATATTATATGCTACTAAAGCAAAATTGGATCAATTCTGTGTATTGTCCATTTTACTGTAGGGTATTTTTAAAGCATTAGTTGTGTTCTTACCTGACACTTGAATGAACGGGTTTTGAGCTGAAACCGTCTGTAAACCAAGGAACAGGAAAACATGTCAGGTGGTTAATGTTGTTTATGGGTATGTACACGAAACAAAACAAATTTGTAATATATTTGATTTTGCATATACATTGTCAAATAATTTGTCAAAGGTTTGCTTTTAATTTTCCTCCCACAGTCCAAAGACATGCGTGTTAGGTTAACTGGTGTCTCTAAATTGTCATTGACTTGTGTATGCAAACACCACAGCCATGTAACTGGAAACAGCTGCACGCTGGTCCCAAGCCCGGATGAATGGGGAAGGGTGGAAAAAGCAATGCCAAACTACTCCTCTATTCTTCTGAAATACTTCATGGATCAAATCGATCAGAAGTCGGCTGTGACTTCCATCCAGCCATGCTTTTAATAGGATATGATAAATAGAAACGGTAGTAGTTTTTTGTTGGTCAGCAGGAACAATCAGTCATATGCATTGGCATGTTTAAATCAGTGTGTTAAATGCTGTTAACATCAAATCATCAAATAGAACAGAAAACAAACTACAAATACATATAAACTTGCATACATGTGTTGTCACATTAATAATAGTTCTTAACCAATTGCTGATTTATTATTTTCTCAGGTGGTGCAGTCTGACTTTTAAACCTGCATCAACTTGTATAAATGCAGTAGTGCAATAAAGTGCTCCAGAGGTCCTCAGTTCAATTCCCATTCTGGATTATGACTGTGTGGAGTGTCAATGTTCTCCGCTTGTCTGAAAATCCTTTTAACATTTTGTCTTTATATAAAATTGCACAATCTCATCACCTGATATTTTTGAATAAAATGATTTTAACTTGATGTATTGAACATGTGATCACATTATAAAATAATGTGATGTTTATTTATAACATGAATGAGAAATAAGTAACACAGTCAATCAAACGGCATGTTACTCTCTTTAATTTATTCCAAAGGTATTACCAAAAAAGTACATGCCAATATGCTTAGGTACATTTAGTTTAGAATAACTGAAGCTTTCTTTTTAAATCAAGCTATTGAGGATGGTTTGCCCTGGGTGGAGCAGTTTGCTTATCTACGTTTGAATGGTGGTTTTGGGATCTATTATTATTTTAATATTGAAAATGGAAAAGGATACAATCTTGCTCTTCTCCTCCCTTGGCACACTCTCTGCTGTTTTTTCCTAAATGACAATTTTGTATAATTGCATTTAGCATTTTACAGCATGCCAAAATAGCTGAAATATGCACGGCATAAAGTACTGAAGAATCTGTAAATATGCACGGCATAAAGTACTGAAGAATCTGTAAATATGCACAACCTGACCAATAAGCAACAGAAACTGGGTAGAGTGTTCAAATCCTACGCCATGGACTTTAGTATATACACAGTAATTACAAACTTTCACAAAACTGCAAGTATGCACAGATACCAAACAAACAGCACAAAATAAACATGAATACAAGAAAAAGTGTAGATGATATACAAGGCTCTTAACCTTCAATTGTTTGGATTGTGAACTTATACCAGTTGCAAGTCACTCTGAATAAAGGCATCTGCTAAATGAATGTAATTAAAGCAGTGCATTATTTTTTTGGTTGGGGAGGTTGGGACATATTCAGTGACCGCGCAACAGCTAAGCCCAGGTACCCCAGGTCATCATGAACTGCTGCCACCTAGGATGGTGAATTGTCCTCTATTGAGCTACACAAGCAGGTACAAATAAATAGTTAAATGTACAGTCTATTGCAATAAATGTTGGGAGATTTCTTCCTCTACTAAGCACATTTTCAGCAAATTTGTCGTTGAATGACAAAAGACAAAAGAACTTGCCATGGAAATCATAGTACCAAAGAACTTGCTATGTTCAAAGTGGATAAGCAGTGTACAGAGGATAAAACTGATAACATGGTGCTTCTCTCTTATTTGCATACTACAAAGATGAAGTTCTCAATATCAGTGTATCCCTGGCTGGAAGGAAAGCAAATTTTGAGGCCTGAATTTGAATGTCATTTGCCCATCACAAGACTTCCGCATGTAGCCTGTCTACAGCTCACTGCATTTCTGAAGGCAAGGTAGAGAAATTATGTTGTTGACGCTAAAGTAGAAGGAGACAAGATCTGCACCTGAAACACTTCTGATTTTGAAGAGCTAGAGCCAGTGAAGAGATTAAATACAAATATGTTAGGTAGAATGGTGTACTTTGTCTGTGTCATGTCTTTTGTTAAGGAGTTTGTAGTAAGATCTTTGGTTAAAAATATTTTTTTTACTGACTCAAACTTTTAATCTAAAACCAAGGTACGTAGCTCCAGTAATTAGTTACACGATTTAAAGACTACTAAAAAGCAGTTGTCTTAGATATCATATTATCCATATTGTCCCTTAAGACATTTCCATTTCATAACTTATTTGAAAAGACCATCAAAGGACGTCATAGTAATTTTCAAAAACTGTAAGTGCAAAGCTTTCAATACCAATCTGTGTTTACTCAGCATTGGTTAGCTGAGCCCTCCCCCAGCATATCTGAATCGGCCCTCACAATGCAATATTCTCAATTCACGTGAGTGGCAGGCTCTTGAGATGTAAAGTTAGAGCTGATACAAAATGGAGACCTGTATTCTGAAAACTGAAGTTTAAGATGCTTAATTAAAGTACAGTAACATATAAAGTAAAGTACATGTAACAATGACTGCCACTGCTGTTAGGCCACCATGTATTACAGTAATTATAGTCAATCCATTAAGACATTAGTCAAGCATCACTATGAGCTATCAGTCAGAATATGTAAAACATTGGTTCTCATCTTTTTTTAATCAACTGGGATGTTACAGTGGCCAAAAGAAATGTTCTATCAAATTTAGAATGTTCATCACATGTTCAGTAGATAAATTGAAACTAAGTTTCAATTAGGACAGGTGTCTTCATTGATGGGTTAATTAATTCCAAACCATATGATCAACATAAAGAGTGAAAACATGTTTTCACAAAATACAAAACAGCATCTTGTGATGTTACTGAACACTTGGCTTCTCTGTCTTATAGTGCCCCCATAACTACTAAATAGTGGGGTTTAGCACAGGTGTTTGTGGAGGAAAGTCCATGCAGCACTCTTTGATCTTATCTGCTCTTTAAGTAATTGCTTCAAATATTTGAGTGTTTGATGCATTTCAGTTCTCTTAATAGTCGATAGTGGAAGAGCTGTTTGCTGTGCCTTCAGGGTTTTGTAAATCTCAGACCAGCTGGTTTCAGACAACAGCCCCTGCATGATAAACTGTTTTTTTCATCACTTATTTACACTGGGACTCGGGCATATTGTGGATCTCTACTTGTAGATACCTGTCACTCCTGGTTTTTGTTTCACAGCTTGTTTTTGGGCTTGTGATGGGTTGTATCAGGTATGGTATGTATTACCAAGTAATGATTAAACATTTAAGGAAAATAAACAAGACAGATGATACTTGATGTGTGGGTGGATACCCAGATGTGGGTTACTTTGGGTTTTATGTTAAACATTTAAACGTTATTTAAATATGGCATTTTCTCTGATTATCTCTTCTTTGTACAAGAAGATTATGAAAGTGAATTTCCCTGGTGAACCCCCAACACTTCAATCTAACACTGAAAAGTAACAAGCAAATGATACCACAGGAGTGCTTTCTTTTATTTTTTCTCAGTTTTGTTAATACTTAAGAGCAGGAACACCGTTTAGGTTTGGTAATGGTAAAGGTTTATGTGACTAAACATTCATCAGGACTGACTGTCTGTTATCTGATACCTGCTGTAGATGTAAAAGATTCTGTTATTTTAACTATTAATACAAACTTATTTGACTAGATAAATCTAAGTTATGCAAGGAGGATTGGTCCCATTTTGAGTCTTGAGATTTCTTCCTTGAAATGGTTAGGGAGTTTTTCCTTAACACTGTCAACCTAGGCTTTCTCAGTTTGGGATTGGCCTAAAAAGATAATCAAATACTTTTAACCTGCTTTGACAATTCTCCATTTAACAGCGCTGTATAAATAAACCTGTCTTGACTTTACTATCATCACATCACATCATCACACTTATACTCTAAGTAATTGTTATTATTATACAATCAGACAAACGTTGGGCAATTTTGGAAAATGCATATAAAAAGTAGTGTTTCAGCTATTATTTTGACCCATTCTTCATGCAAATATGTCTTAGGATGTGCAACAGTATGGGGTCGTCGTTGCTGCATTTTTCATTTCACAATTCTCCTCACATTCTCTGTTGGGAACAGGTCAGGACTGTATGGGTGTCTTTGCTTATTAAAGACTTAGTCTTAAATGTATACTGCCTTTAAACCAAATCATGATTACAATCACCTGTTTGAAATTGCATTGGTATTTAGGATTAGTCTTAGTCATTTAGTATCAGTTATTTAGTATAACAAATGAAATGAAGTTGACCAGACAAAACATACCATCTACAATTAAACAGAAGTCAAAGCTAATGTAAGAAACACTGTGTGTGGTTTTATATACATACTATCCCAACTTTATTATGAGAAATTATTATGTATATTATTATTATACCATGTTGGAGGAGCTGGGCAAACTCTATGTGGTCCATTTTACTCTGTACTGAGTCCAAAGCTTCAAAAAAATGTAAAAGGTCATCTCATCAAGTAAAACCTGTGCCAAATTTATTATATGGTGATCTTCTGAGGGGACCCCTAATGGAAGCAACCAATAGAGGACCATCATACAGTATGTATTTTAAAACAAAGCAAAGCACTGAATCCTATTGTACCCTGTTTATCCTGGTCATAGTTGCCTCACCTGTTTAACCACTGGGTAAAGGCAGAGATACACTCTGGACAGGGCTATGGATTGTAAAATTTAATTAACTACATTATTTGTTTTTTGTTTTTGTTACAAATGCCTGTATAGCATCACACGGCATTACTATATTTTAAAAAGTTGATTTTGTCTTTTTCAGTAATTGTTTCAGCATTTGATTCAAAAATTGTGAATATTATACATTATACTGAATATACAAAATAAAGTAATGATTACTACCTAATTTTTGTCATTGATGTTGACTTAGGAGGCTTCCCCACCCTACATGTGATAACCAGCTGTACACTCTCCTACATGTGAATATAAAGTGATTAATATGAATTGATTCAAACTGCAATGTTATTGCATTTATCACTGACTTCATTCTAATCCTTTGCTTTCCAAGAAATCTAGAGACAAAGTAAATGAATCCATTATCTATTAACAAATTAAAATTATACATGATCAAGGATAATTACATAAATGTTTACCTCCGTTAGACATTTTTTTTTTTACTATTACAAACTATTTTGTAGTATTTACCAGCTATTTCAGTTTATTCTAGTATAACCTCCTAAAATACTTCATACATTTTTAGGTGACTGTTTATCTGATCATTAGAGAGAGACAATAAACAGGTTACATTAAAGCATTTTCTATGATCATTCACATTGCAAACTACTGGAAAATAAATGTAGTAATAATAATAATAATAATACAAAGTCCGTTAACAACAAACCTAATGGTCATATTTAGCTATGAATATACAAAAGCAGTAAATATTGTTGCTTTTATTTCAGAAGCAAGTGTGGCAAGTGCCTCCTTTTTGCTGTGTGTCATGTTTAGACCTGAAAGTTTGTTTTTGCCTGCAGATGTTCGGTCTCTCTATTAGTTAAAGGTTAGATTTAAAAAGCCAGCTGAAACTTTTGTGTTAACAGCTTTTGTGTTAGTTGCCCTTTAGTTTGCTCAGTTTCCTCTGAAAAGCTTTGTTTCCCTTTCAGGTATTGTTCTATTTGTATGACCACAGTGACACTCTTTATTTGTTACAGAGTGTATATTATTGCTTAAATGACATATTACCAGTGTCTGACATAGCAGTACACAGACTTGGATTTCATTTGTTTACATATTAACATTTAATGCAAATATAAAATATCCAGAACAAAATAATTTCTTATTAGGAAATTAGTTTTACTTTTTAAAATGCTCTTATTTAATAAGAGGTTTATTTGGACTCGGCAGTTGTAGTATTGGTACTAATCACATCACATTGGTACTAGTCACATCAATCAACCTTACATTTGGCATTAAAAAAATCAATATAATTTTACTTTCAAATACAAAACCAGTTTACAGATATTAATGCATGCTTATGCACGATGAGTGTGCTGCCATGTGCAACATACTGTAGCCTAGTTTTTCTTTGTATGCATGTATTTTGGCCGTCTTTTCTTACAGTGTGTGAATGTACCTAAGGTTAAGATGGCAATGCAAACAGACAAAGCCCCCCTGAGAAACAATATTGAGGACTTAACTATGAATGGCTGGCATTGCTGGTGCAGCGAGATGTCTAAAAGCCTTATTCCGACCTGTCTGGACCAACAATGGCAGACTTGTCTGTGGTCTGCAGGAAGAACAATATTATTGGGCAGGTGTGCGAGATATTGACTTTGCATAAGCAGACCACAAACCAAAAACGGCAGCTTAACTTGCTGTGGCATGGAGTTCGTGACCATTACCATTGTTGGTTATTGTTGCTGCCTGTATTGTGAAAGCACATGTGATTGGTGGGTTCCATTCAGCTACTTATTGTTTATGTTTTGGTATTTGCTAATGGGCTTTACATTACGACTAGGAAAGGAGACAAGGGGAAAAATTTAAAAGCAATATATCTGGAAGCAAAGACTCAGGAATCATTAGAATAAAACGACAATCCACTGGGTAAATAAAAGAGCAAAGCCACACATAATGTTAACAGGTAGCTATACCAACTGCTTTTAACTGTCTGTTTACATGCGATAAAGAAATTTAAAGACACATAATGAATTGAATTGATGAGCGAGCACTGCAACATTGATGGAATGAACGTTGGTCTGAAATTAATAGCCAGGTATAATAAGATGCTAAACTCACACTGAAACGAGGTCCACTGATTTGGCGTGACCTCTTCTCTGCCAGCAGATCTTTGACCGTATGCTTGACCCTGACACCCTGATACACACGTTTGGAAAACTCTGAGAAGGCAAGAGATCATAAAAGTAAATGTCCTTGTAACATTTACAAAAATGCACAAAACTGTAACTATAAATGAAAGTATGTTTTTGCAGACACACTGTCTCTGCAGACAGTACACTCTGCTTTATTTAATAATATCAGTCTTAAACTCTATAAATAAATGCCTTTAGCTGATTAAAGTCTATAAACTTTCATACGTTCCAGAACTACATATTTGCTTTTGAGGTCCTATTTATAGCAGTACTGAACACGTCTGTAAATTGTCAACTATGTGCACTGCGTTACAAATTAATTACCATGTAGCTTTCAGCATGTCGAATACAATATACAATACAATACTTATTTTAGATCCAGACACCTATATGTAGCCTAAAGTGTTTTGACATTTCTTGCAATAATGTGATATTGCAAAATAATATAATACATATCAAAAGCAAAGAACATGAGCAAGCTTGCTTGAATATTCAAAAATATTTTTTTCCAGTCAGGACAATTAGCCAGGGAATCATTTCTCAGGATTATAGTGATATTTATAGTGATTCGTGAGAATGGAAGGGAGAAAGAGTACACGTCAGGTAGCAGAAAAATGTGCTTTAAAATCTGCTGTTTAATGAAATATAACTGTTTATAATTTTATAAAACTGTATATATATATTTATAATTATATATTTAGAATTCATACAAAAATATACAATGTATAATTAATACATAAAATTAAAAGCAAACAATATAATTACATTGTATTGTCATTTTAATATTGTAAAAAATATATAATTTTGAATGTAGTGTTGTTAATTAATATAGTGTCAGTACCTCATTGTGGAACCTTGGCATTACTCAATACTTAATTTGTTATTCAAGTATGGTAATAGAGTAAGTACTGAGTACTAGAGCCCAGTGAACTACAGCTCTAAAAAGCAGCATTCTGACAAAATCACAAACTATATATGCATGATGATGTGTATCAGCCCTACTAACCTTATACAGCTTGTTATACAACTACCTCATGGACAGTGTGTGTTGTAGGTTGTTGAGCTTACCAGTCTCCATAATGCAGAAGGAACAGTTTGAGTTGAAAGAATCCTGAAGGCCAAACACTTACTCCAGCAAAATTGTATGGTGTACTTTTAAACTCAGAAAGAATTTTAGTGAACCGTAGACATATATAGAGATAGACACTTTTCCATCGAATCTGAATGGGTTGGCAGCTTTTGAGGTGACCATAACCAATTTGTTTAAATGCAAATAACTGGCAGGATGTTTTCCAACATTTGCATCTATGTTCTAGATTAAATAGGAAAGTGTATGGACGGAAGACTCTGAATCTGCACATCTCTTTTTCACCTTTTGCTGGTCATTTTGATTGTTAGTACTGGGTTTGACTTACAAAAAATCTGATCTAAATATTCATAAGGATCACACTAGAAAGTCTCATGTAAACATATTTTAAAAAAGAAAAACATTCATTATGTTCATTTGCTGGCAACTATTTTTCTAGTTAATAAGATATGTCCATTATTAATAGTTTGAATTATAATCTGTATATGTATTAATATAGCCTAATCTTTTTAAATAAAAATAAAAACAGTTTACAGCTATCACAATGTAAGCTCTGTAGCTTATGGTGCATGAAGAATGGCAATGAAATAAGTTTTTTAAACTAAAACAAAATAGGTCATTAAAGGTTAATAAATGGAGGTTATCGACCCTATTTTTCTTCCCAAATATCCCCCAATATTCTATATTATATAATTGTAAGTAACATATAATATAAGTAAAATATAAAATGTTTAAAACCAAGCATGTACATGACAAATCATTTTGAAACTCTTTGAGACTAAATATCATATTGATATAAGTATTGAGAGAGTGAGGCCAATCCTTTCATTTTTGCTGTAGACTAAAACCATTTGGGTTTGGGTTTTATCAGATGTATTTACATCTGATACACAGTTTAGAAATTGATGCACTGTTTGCATCCTTTACTTGAAAGAACTGCATTAAGCCTGTGACACACTTCCTGTGATATCACTAAACTTCTGTATTATTCTTTTGTTCTGATTTCCTAGTGTTCACAGCAGAGTCTTCCAGTTGGTAGTGGTGGTGGTGGTGGGGGGGTTTCATGGAGGGAGATCGCACAAACCTTACGGTGTTCTACAGTTCCTATCCTAGACTATTTCAAAGGGACCTTCTTCTCTTTCGTTTACCCGGCATTTTTATTCTAAGCTTTTGTTGTTGAATATTGATCAGCTCCAACTCCATCAACATCAATATCGTCATCATTGTCATGGCGACAAAACCCACAGACACGCCTTAGCTTTGCGGCGGTGAATTACTCTTCGACACTATTATCAACTACTAGAACTATAAATTAAAAACCACTATTACAATCGTAGAACTATAAATAACAAACTAGGGTGCCAAGGCAATCACGTTGTCTGTGTGTCGACGTGACGGAGAAGCATAGACCAAACTTTCTTAGTTTAATTCCTTTCTGACAGACTGGTACCCTATTGTTTATGTAAATAACTGACACTCTAAGCTCTCAAAAGTAAAGTACGGTGTCCCTCAGGGGTCTGTGCTTGACCCATTATTATTCTCCCTTTACTCTCCCTCTCCTTTCAATTTCCTTTTGCTTAACTCCAATAAAACTGAAGTTTTTACTACTGGACCCAAGACTGTAAAAGACAGGTTGGCTACTTCTATCCTAAATCTAGATGGAAGAAAAAGCCATGCAGGCCCCTACCATGCCATTACCTACATCGTGTTTCACAGATGAGAGTGCATGTTTGGGATCATGAGCAGATCCTTTCTTTCACCACACTTTAGCTTTTTTTATCACATTGGTAAAGAGAAATCTTGTATCATTGGTCCTTAAATTTCTGAGAGCAAAGAGAATTTCTGAGGCTTCACTCTGTACTTCTTGAATATCATCCTGGCCTACCTATTCTTAGTGAAGCCTCTGTACTTTAGTTCATGAAGTCTTCTGCGAACAGTAGATTGTGATACCACTTACAGTTGTTTTAGGGTATTTGTTTATAGTAAACACAATGTATTTTTTATCAATCATCATTGTTGTTTTTCTTGGTCTACCTAATGGAATCTGTTGAGCCAGTGGTAACTTTCTTCTCCCGGACATCCCAAACAGTTTACTGGCTATGGACAATATTTGTGCAATGGCCCTGATTGATTTTGATTTTGATTTCTTTGGATTGTGGGAGGAATCCAAAGTGCCCTAAGTAAACTCACACAAAAAAGGACACGCAGACAGCATCCATTCACTTTAATGGGACTGTTTTTTATCATTGCCTCAAAACTCAACAGTCATTGGATAAATGCTACGATGGGTACGACTTGGTATGACAGGGTCATTTCAATTGCAACATTTTGACTACTTCTAAATCCTCTGTACACCTGGGCCAGATTCATATAGTAATGTAAATGTTTACGGATTCCAAGCAGCATTTTGCTGCCCTCTAGAGGAGAATTGTAGATTTATACTTTATAATGAACAGAGGTTTTTTCGCATCTAAAATACTGCTGTACAATCTGATCCTGTCCATGCCGCACTACTGTCAGTGTGTTTTGGCAGTCTTGGGTGACCATACACCCAACTGAACAGTCAATGTGTGGTACTCTGGTCCAGTTTAACATACTTCTGTTCATCCCCATGAATTTGTCAATTGCTACTCAGTCACCATAATTGAGTTTGCAACTTTCTTTGACGTTTCATTTGCTTTTCTGACTATCTTGTTTAATAAAACAAAATAAAATGCTGCTTTTTAAAATCGCTTCATATTAGTTTTGAAATTTCCCCCAATTTCTGTGAGCGGTGTACTTCTATACTCTTCCAACTCTTAGAAAAAGCTGTCTGTAAAAAAAGCTCTGTAGTTACCTTCAAAGTAACTATATTTATGAAACTTTTCAATCAGGATTCAAGCCCCATTGTAGTACAGAAACAACATTAATTTATTATTATCATCAGACAATGTATAATGGACATGTTTCTATTATTGTTCTATTAAATTTAAGTGCAGCATTTGACACCATTATCTTACTGAATTGAAAACACTACAGTTATTAAGGGTTTAAGTATTAAGGTATTAATGACACTTTCTTGGTTTAAATCCTATCTAACTGACCAGTACCAGTCTGTTAATGTAAATAATCAATATTCTAATCTTTCAAAAGCATGGTGTCCCTCAGGGGTCTGTGATTCTCCCTGTACGTGCTATCTTTAGGCTCAGTTATTCATATTGTATTAGTTTTCACTGCTATGGAGATGATCCACAGCTGTACATATCAGCTGATCCTAATGATTATTAGTAGGATAGAAAGAAAGGTTGGCTAAATTTATCCTAAATCTAGATGGCTATTCAGACAAGATAAAGTCCTACTGTAAAAGTTTTTAGAACGTTATGCAGAGTGTTTTTTCTTTGCTCTTTTACTGCATGTGCCTCGTATAAAAAGACTGCAGAGCTGAACTCAACTGTCCATTTGGTAAAAAAAAAACTACTATAAAAATACTCCTTATAAAAATTACTTAAAATATTATTGTACAATGAAATATCCCCTAAACTTTGAGAGCAGTGTAGTTTAGTACACTAAAAATAAAAATTAATTAATTTCTATGTTGTTGTTTATTTTTGTAATTATTTTTTTTTACAACATTTGCATTTCCAGCATTTATCAGATGCCCTTATCCAGAGCGACTTACAACGTATACAGTCTTACAATCCAAGCAGTTGTGGGTTAAGGGTCTTGCTCAAGGACCCAACTGTGGCAGCTTGGCGGAGGTGGGATTTGAACCCTAGAGCTTCTGGTCAAGGGTCCAGTACCTTAACCGCTAGGCTACAACAGTCCTACAAGACTGGCGAGACTGGCAGGAAGTGTTCTAGTTTATTTGTTTGGGTTTTTTAACATTTAAACACCATTTTTCCAGTCAGGGGTTTCAGTTGTGCCTGCACGATGCCTGATCCAGGAATCATGGATGGGGTAGTACTTGAACCTAGATTTTTTAACTGCAGTACCCAGGTGCCTTGTTGTAATATGAACATAAATAGTTTAGGAAATGGCGAAATACATAGAATTAACTCATTCGTATGGGTGAAAAATGATTTGTGATATGTTATCTGATGGTTTCAAGGAAGCTGCTTCTTATTTTATGATAATGTAATAAAAAAATCTGAAAGTTTTTAAACTTACACACTTTATATACAGGAGAATTTAATTCAGGATCACAGAGGGGGCAGAGCCTAGCCAGCAGCACAGGGTGCAGGGACAGGGACATGAGCCACTACAGATAGTGCCAGTTCCTCACTGGGTACATGCACACACAATTACTCACAAAGCGACTTTGTTGGAGATGCCATTTGACCTGACATATATTTAGAATGTGGGTGGAAACTAGAGTATCCAGTGGAAACCTACTGAAAGAATATGCAAATTCCACAAGTCATTTGCCTGGCCAAAACCATAGTTTCTAAAGCTTTAAAATGACAGTGCTAATTGCTGCACCACAATTCCTCTCTAATAAGAAAACAAATACAACATATAGACATCGGTCACTTAGGGCTTCTGTCACATCTGTTGCAGACACTCCATAGCCGCACCGGCCACTGGTCACTGCCACTAGTGTACTAGCTTCCCTGGCTCCACTACTGGTCTAGAGTGTATAGGTAGGGCAAATTGGGCTTTGTGCAAAGTCTTGATTAAGCTAAGCTAGACATTTCTGTTTCTGCCTGACTCTGATAATGAACTTGCATTTGATTCCTAGGTCTGTATTGTGCACTATTTTTGCAACCACACTAGTAACAAACTAAAACTAAACTGACTTTAAAATAAAGACTGAAAATGAAATGAAAACAATTAATTCAGTGATATTCTTCATAATAATATAGACTTAAATTAACAATCAACTGAGGCATAAAAACATGAAATGTACCCTATATCCTGGTTCATTTTCACTGTTCTCTTTCTATATAGAGCAGAACTTTATGTCAGGTCTAAGCTCTGAAGTACAAAGTGATTCATGAGTCTCAGTGCTTGAGAGTTTCTCGTAAGTGCATTTTTCACACAGCAAGCATCTTTATCATGAATAGCAAACATGGAGAAATACACTATCTCAATATAAATAGGATTATCTAATCATCATTAAGGTTGAATGTGTATTTTAAGGTAACCAAAATGTTGAACGTTATCACAAATTTTACCACAAGCTTTTACCACAGAAATAATACACAGTAGAGTATAGAGTATAAAAGGAATGTCTAGAATATGTAACTGTTTATAGTTCTAAGAACCATCATACAGGATAAGACACAATGATGTATCTATTAATGAAGCTTCACAAATATTTATAAACACAACGTTTTAATAATATCTTTGTGCATGTTTTAATTTATGCCAAATGAGACAATACAAATGATTCAACATATCCAAAACATCAAATCTGTTATTAATTATTCTATGCATATACAAACTTAAAAAAATGTTCTATGAAGAAACTGTAGAATACAGCATGGCCTTCACTGAAGGGATACTATGAATTGGCTTACCTGTTATATACCATGCTTACAAAAAGAGTAAATTATGCTTACAGCTTAGAAATTACTGATGCACAGTAGAAGCATCATGTCTCATCAAGTTTGCTAAGCTATATATGTTCATAAACCATTTGAAACATTAAAAAACATAAGTAAGCCCTACTATTTTCAAAGCAATTCCTAAGACCTGAAAAATTGACAAAATCAGTTTGATAATATTGAACATGATACTTGAATTCTAGACAAACTATTAAAGTTGCAACTGATCTTGAAAATGATAACAGAAGCTATTATAGAAACTGCTTGATAGTGAATGTGATTTTCCTGTAATGGTAAATGGAAGTAAATATACAAAGCTATGGAAAATGCATCACGAGTATCTGGAACTGAAAATTATTAAATTTTAGTGCAGTTTAAGAAAAACAAGCCCAGTTAGCAGGAAATATCATATCCCACTTAAGGTAGGTCTCCAAATTAAAAGAAACAATGGTTATAAATAAATGAAGAACGCTGAAGAATACATAACTTTAAACAGGCCAGAAATCATATGGACTGGTTTAGTTTTTAAACATTAAGCTAATCTTTTCTTATGTTTCTTGAAAGTGCAATCATGGAGGTTAGTAGTTCTTTCTAGTAATTCTGTTCTGCTACAATCCCTATATTGGAATAGCAAAACTCTTACAGGGGCAAGAATCACTAAACTATGTTAGTCTGTGGACAGAATGAACACTGGATACCACTTCAACCCTGTCTTTGGCTATTGCTAGCACTCCTGACAAATACATTTCTCATACACTGGCATGGGTTGCTTGGAATTATCACATTTTTCATTTGCAATGATCTCTCCAGTGTAATCAATGCAGCTAACAGTCCTGTGACGTTTCCCATAACCACATGTTTGAGAACGAGTTGACCATGGCCCTATTTGCCACATGGGGCATGGCAGGTTTGCACAAGGCCTGATGTATGTGGGTTTAATGTTATTGTCACAGTGGCTTGAGTAAAATCCAGCACCATCTTTGCACTTCACATTCCTCCTCGACCATCCTGACCCACAGCTTTTTGAACACACTGACCACGCTCCCAACATCCAGTGAGGAACACCAAAAGGATGGATCATGTGAATAAATGTCTTCAACTCTTTAAGCTTACCAAAAGAGACACTTTTGGGGATGAAGAAGGAATATTTGATTTTGGGTGTGGTTGCCTCTCTTCCAGTTGAAAGTAACTGGATTGTGATAGCTTCCTGAAGTTGGCGGAAACTCTGGATTCTCTCCATGGTGAAGACTGAGCCACTGTACCTGGAACAGCCCCTTTGGCTGGAATGTCCTGTTCAGTAGTGGACACAGAGAAGTTTCCATTCAGTATATACTCCTTTTGGCCTTTTTACTGCCAGGTAGATACCATCATTCTTTCACAATATCACTATATTCTTGCCTAGAAAACAGAAGAAGACTTTCAACTCTAGTAATTAGAATGAACTGCACATATTCTGTCTTAATGTCTTACGCGATTACACACAAGCCACATGTTTCTTACACAACATTATTGTATGAGCCCGATATCTTTCTGCAGCTAAGGCCATTACCACCACATACTCCACATTTGTCAAACTTCCTGTTGGAGCCAATCTCATGGTCAAACCCAGCTTTAATGCACTGCCCTTGGACACAAATTGACAGGGTATCTGGACTGCATGTTGTTTTATTACCTGCAATAAACAGGTAATGAACAATAAAAACTAAAACTTTTTTTTTTTTACCTTTATTCAGTAATTGCTACCTACTTTTTAATTTAACATATTTTTTTTAATTGTGAGGATTCATTTTAAAGTCAAAGTATTTACCTTGGCTTCAAAACCTCTATATTCACTGCTGCCTCTTGCTCTACATAATAGTTTGCATCGGTCCCGTGGCGACACACCAGAATATTTTGGTTTCCACTGTTTGACTTTTCCATGGATATCAATGTGATGGGGATTGTTATACTTGTTATACTTTTCACACTGTTCTTCCAGGAAGCTCTTCCCTGTAACACACCAGCAATGGTTATAAAACAGTGATGTGTATTAGAGAATTTTAAATACTGGATTAGGAACTTAGCTATAGTGTTTAACCTACCATGACTATTCTCACATTCTTGTGTATTGCAGGATCTGTAATGTAATCTTTGGCCCACACAATATCGCCCTCCATTCTGAGGGACAAGCTGATTGCACTCTCTGTAAGAAAACATTACTCCTCCCCCACAAGAGCGAGAGCATTTCTTCCATGGTCCCCACTCACCCCAGCTCCCATCCAGCATCACCTGCATAGAGCCACTCTCACAAATAAAATCATGTTGTGCACGGCAATATTTTAGTTGTGGAAAACATTTTTCTGTTCACGTCTGTAAACATCATAAAACAACATACAGGCACAAAATATTTTTATTAATAGTTATCCTAAAGAATACATTGTAGTTTTGCTAAATAATACATTATATAGTCATTCACTTTTAAGAAGGCCCTTCTCTCCCCATTACTTAGTTTGGAATGGTGGCCAGCTTTTGCAAGAGTACTGGTTCTTCCATTTGAGAATTATAGGGCTCCCTTTGTTCCTGGAAACTTTTAGTGCAGCAGAATTGTTTTTTAAGCCTTCTACAGATCTTTGCCTCCATACAGTCCTGTCTCTGAGATATACAAACAGTTATTTCGGCTAGACTTACTTGGCTAGACTGGGTTGCATGACTCAGGTTCCCGAGTCTGAGGTTGTGTCTTGCTTGTCTGCCTTGTCATAACTTGGCTGGGAATGCCTGGGCTTCGGTCTTCTTGATTGTAAGTTGTGCATCTTTAAGCTAAGTGCAATGCTCGGGGGTTTGTCATATAGATTTTTGTGGTGATCTGGGATGTTGGGCTGCTGTGGTCTTGCCTGTCAAGTGTGATCACTCAGGATTGTTTTGTTACCTTCTGGTTCTTCCCATTCTAGCTATTTTGCTATAGCTAATACTGTCGGAGTTTCATGCTACACATGACATCAGTGGTTGTTAATAGTCTCTGAGCTCTTAACAGAAACTAAGTACATTTTCTCTTTCCTGTCCAAGCTTGTGTTCCAGTACTAGTTCCAGGTCTCTGTCATCAGCTCCAGCCTCACCATATCCAGGCCGTGCCGGAGGGCAGTATTTTCTTTCATCCTCCTTTTGGCTGGGGATGACACACTGTTAAAGCCTTTCCTGACCAAGGATATGGGATGCTGAAAAGTGTACTGCACTAAATGATGCTGATATGCATATTTTAATTTTACTTTTTAATTTGACTTTTCACTTTTAATATTTACTTAGTATTTCAACTGTTCCTACAAAGTTGTTTTACTGGATAAATTAGTTATTCTGATTATTATGCATATCATCTAAGCCACCCAAGTAGTATGAGTCCCTTGTTGAGTCTTGGTCCTCTTAAGTTTTCTTCCTTATAATGTTTATGGAGTCTTTCCTTTCCACTGTCCCCCACGGCATGCACAATGACTCTACATCTTTTCCCTACATGGATTAGTATGCAATGTTAGCTATGAGACCTTGTACAGGTGTTTGTCTTTCCAAATTTTGTCCAATCAACTTAATTTATCACGTGGGCTCCAGTCAAGGTGTAGAAACATCTCAAATGGATGTTATCAAGATAAAATGAAGATCTCAGGGCTGAATTTCGAGTATCATAGCAAAAGGTCTAAATGCTTACAATATCTCAGAAACAGTACACCCCTCATATTTTTGTAATTATTTTATTTGTAATTATTTTATTCTTATCTTTTCATGGGACGACACTGAAGATATGATACTCTGATAAAATGTAAAGTAATCAGTCAATGGCTTGTATAACAGTGTACATTTGCTGTGCCCTCAAAACATACAGCCATTAATATCTATGTACAAGTGAGTACACACTAAGTGAAAATGGCCAAGTTGTGTCCAAATTGACAATATTTTGTGTGACCACCATTGTTTTCCAGCACTGTCTTAACTCCTTTGGGGATTGAGTTCACTAGAGCTTCACATGTTGCCACTGGAATCCTCTTCCACATGATGACACTACTGAGCTCCTGAATGTTAGCAACCTTGCGCTCCGCCACCTTCAGTTTGAGAATGCATTAATGGCTGCTATTGAGCATCTGCTTAATAGTCTTTTGTTCTGGAGACATGCTTGACCTTTACCTTCAGTTTCTGCCCTGCAGCCCAGTTTCCAAAAGCAGGGGTTCATGCTCTGTTTCAGTATGTCACAGTACATGTTGACCTTTGTTTCCTCAATGGACTGTAGCTCCACACAGCAGGCAGCACTCAGCCCCAAACTATGCCTTGTCTTTGTCTTTCACCTGGTTGCTGCCACACACTCTTGGCACCATCTGAACCAAATAAGTTTATCTTGGTCTCATCAGATCACAGGATATGGTTACAGTAATTCATGTCCTTAGTCTGCTTGTCTTTAGCAAACTGTTTGCAGGCTTTCTTGTGCATCATCTTTAGTAGAGTCTTCTTTCTGGGATGACAGCTATGCAGACCAGTTTGATACAGTGTGCAGTTTATGGTCTGAGCACTAACAGGCTGACCCCCCACCCCTTTAATATCTGTAGCAATGCTGCCAGCACTCCTACGTCTATTATCAAACGTTAATCTCTGGATGTGAAACTGAGCACATGCACTCATCATCTTTGGTCAACTTTGGTGAGGACTGTTTTGAGTGGAAACTGTCCTGTTAAACCACTGGATGGTCTTGGCCACTGTGCTGCTGCTCACTTTCAGGATGTTGGCACCGTTATGTAGAGCAAAATGTATTTTTTCTTCAGATCCCCAGAGGTCCCATGTGAACGTCCAGTGACCAGTGAGAGGGACTGTGAGAGCGGTAACACCACATTTAACACACCTGCTCCCCATTCATACCTGAGAATTTGTAACACTAATGAGTCACATGGATGAAAAATGGCTAATTGAGCACAACTTGGCCTTTTCACTTAGGGGTGTACTCACTTTTGTTGCCAGTGGTTTAAACATTAATGGCTGTGTGTTGAGTGATTTTGAGGGCACAGCAAATTTACACAGTTATACAAACTGTAGACTACAAACCCAGTTCCAAAAAAGTTGGGACAAAGTACAAACTGTAAATAAAAATGGAATGCAATAATTTACAAATTTCAAACTGATATTATATTCACAATGGAAAATAGAAAACATAACAAAGGCATAACAAGTGAGACATTTTGAAATTTCGTGGTAAATATTGGCTCATTTGAAATTTCGTTACAGCAACACATCCCAAAAAAATTGGGACTGGGCAATAAGAGGATGGAAAAGTTAAAGGTACAAAAAAGGAACAGTGGGAGGACCAAATTGCAACTCATAAGGTCAATTATTAATAGATCATTAAGATGACTGTGTATTAAAAGAGCATCTTGGAGTGACAGCGGCTCTTAGAAGTAAAGATGGGAAGAGGATCACCAATCCCCCTAATTCTAAATCAGAAAGGAGTGATCTACAGTGCATAATATCATAAAAAGATTCAGAGAATCTGGAAGAATCAAGGTCAAGGTCAGAAAACCATACTTGGTGCCCATGATCTTTAGGCCCTTAGACGGCACTGCATCACATACAGGCATGATTCTGTATTGGAAATCACAAAATGGGCTCAGGAATATTTGCCAGCTAAGTTGCCAGCTAAAACTCTATAGTTCAAAGAAGAAGCCGTATCTAGCCAAGATCCAGAAGAGCAGACGTCTCCTCTGAGCCAAGGCTTATTTAAAATGGACTGTGGCAAAGTGGAAAACTGTTCTGTGGTCAGACGAATCAAAATCATGAAGTTCTTTATAGAAATCAGGGACACCGTGTCACATCTTTGCAAGTAAGCTGAGATAAGAACTGTAAATTACAGTACTAGCTTGGTGAGGGAAGATGCACACTACTGATATAAAAAAAAAAGTTCAATACATAAATAAACTGCATTACTTTTTCTGTGAAAGAATTGCCACATTAGTTATGATTTCAAAGACATGAATTTCCTCAGTTGGTATCCAGTCTATAGGTCTACACAAGGCTTAGCAAAGGTCTCAGGTTACTCACGTTACATTTTATTCATTTTGTAGGCTTTGAACCACTAAGGTAACTTAGATTTATATTTAAAGAACAAATGAGGCAAACATGTACAACAGCTTAGAAAGTTATGCAGCCTGGGTTTATATTAATATGAATTGTTTCAACATGAAAAATATTTCAGATTTCAAAACTAACACAACCTGAAATGAATGAGATAAATTGTGTTCATACCATGACTATTGTCAAAGAACTCAGTACACCCCTCACATTTCTGCTGATATTTAAGTACATCTTTTCATAGGACAACACTGACAAAATGACACTATGACACAATGGAAAGTAGTCTGTGTGCAGCTTATATAACAGTGTAAATGTATTCCTCCCTCGAAATAACTCAATATACAGCCATTAATGTCTAAACCACAACAAAAGTGAGTACACCCCTAAGAGACTACACCCCTAAATGTCCAAATTGAGCACCGCTCATCATTTTCCCTCCAAAATGGCATGTGACCCGTTAGTGTTACGAGGTCTCAGGTGTGCATAGGTAGCAGTTCAATTTTGTAGCACAGCTCTCACACTCTCTCACTGAAAGTTCCAACATGGCACCTCATGGCAAAGAACCCTTTGAGGATCTTAAAAGACAAATTGTGCTACATGAAGATGGCCAACACCCTGAAACTGAGCTGCAGTACAGTGGCCAATATCATCCAGCGTTTTAAAAAAGCAGGATCCACTCACTACAGACCTTGAATGGGTCGTCCAAAGAAGCCGAGTGCTCTGCATAGCGTCACATCCAAATGCTGTTTGAAGAGGTGGGGGGGGGGGGGGTCAGCCTGTCAGACCACACGCCTCACACTACATCAAATTGGTCTGCATGGCTGTCACCCTAGAAGGAAGTCTCTTCTGAAGTCTGTACACAAGAAAACCCTCAAACAGTTTGCTAAAGACATGTCAACAAAGGACAGGGATTACTGGAACCATGTCCTATGGTCTGATGAGACCAAGATTAATTTGTTTGGTTTAGATGGTCTCAAGCAAGTGGGTGAGGAGTACTAAGTGTGTCATGCCTACAGAGAAGCATGGTGGTGGGAATACCATGGTCTGGGACTGCATGAGTGCCGCAGGTGTTGGGGAGTTGCATTTCATTGAGGGACACATGAACTCCAATATGTACTGTGAAATACTGAAGCAGAGCATGATCCCCTCTCTCTGGAAACTGGGTCACAGGGTAGTGTTCCCCCAAACACACTAAGACGACAAACTGACCCCAAGCACACTAAGACGACAAATTATCTAAGACGACCACTGCTTTATTGAAGAGGCTGAGGGTAAAGGTGATGGACTGACCTAAACTCAATAGAACATCTTTGGGCATCTTCCAGCGGAAGGTGGAGGAGTGCAAAATCTCGAATATCCGCCAGCTCCGTGAAGTCATCATGGAATGGAAAAGCATTCCAGTGGCAACCTGTGAAGCTCTGGTCTCGATAAATCTCGGCGCAGAAATAAAGCGCCTGCTCCTAGGCACCCTTGCTTCTTTGACACTGTTTTCTTCTTTCTTAAAGGTCTTGTTTTTATGACATGGAGCCTTTCGGTGACGCTGTTGCTCGGTGGCCCTGTGACATGGAGTTTCGATACGGTACTCATTTCGGTCTGAAATGAACGATCCCAGAATACCGCGACAAAGACTAACCGACACGAGTCCTTATTAAAGTCCACCGTTCCAGTAAAGAAGCAGTCGCGCAGATTTGATCCAGCTTCTGTGCTTTCAGTCACAGGTTTGTGCACAAATGTCAGGTGTGGTACCTGTCTGTCTAGTGGATCCGACGTGTCCGATCCGTCCTTCAGTCTACCATAATAATCTTTCATTTCTGCAGTTATAAAGCTGGTGTCGGGTTTTAAAATGAGTGTGAAATATCGTCCGAAAGCACTAAGTCCAAAACTGGGACGGTCTTCACTTCTCTTGGAGAGCTGTCCTCGTGGACGAGTTAAACGAACAGGTAGAATATCTTCCGCTTCAAACCACCAAGAGGCACTGAAGATAGAAACTCCCCAAATAATACCACAGGTACATGTTAAACTCTTGATTCAGGAACGCACACATCAGCGGGATGGTATATAACTACAAATTACAGTGGTCAGACTTTATCTGGTCACAGCAATAGTCTAAAATATACAGATTAATATTTATTATTGATTATATTTATCAATACGGTAAACTGAACCACTACTTCAGACAGCTATCCTACTGCTAGAGGTAAATGCGCTCTCCAAATGCCGTGCTACTGGACCACTTTTTCAGCGCTTATATTTATACTTCCAGACTCAGCTAAGGGGGAAAAGGGAATTTGGTTACTTTTAATCTCTGAAATGGTCTCTCCTCCCACTTACATCTCATGAAAAACGCCCGGTCCCGTAGATTATAAAAAGGTTTTGATTGTCGAGCACCAATACAGCAAAAATGGAATAGCTTGTAATATTTACACTTGTTCCCTCTGTCAGTAGTAAACTAGATCGTGTTGTCCAAGCAAACCTTTCAGTCAACTAGAAAAAGTTCAAGATAAAGTTAAAGTTCAAGTTAAAGATAAAAAAAAAAATCCATGTAAATTTCCTCATTGTGGGACTTACTCTTATCTGCAATATCAGTACCTTGCTGATAAAGGGCATTTATTTATTTATAT
>JAUZST010036597.1:0-27769 GCA_034779995.1 Parotocinclus haroldoi | reverse complement strand
TCTCCCCATGTGTATTCTAAATATGTAAAAAAAAAAAAGAAAAAAAAAGGGGGCAAATGTTCATGTGTTTGTGTGCTCGTATGTAAACACATACATGTATATAGTTATATACAAATACACCCCAGGAACAGATGAACACCCTTTAAACATAACAAGAACTAGACCATTTGCACCAGTCGTTACCTTTTATTTCATTTTCTCCTCTACATGCACTTATAATGTGATGTACCATTAGTGGTATTCAGTGTTAGGTCTTTTAAATCAGTTACTTTTTTGGAACAGAAGAACGTCTGACGTATGCCAGATACACAAATCATACAGCAAGATGAAGTGTTAAAAGGAATGGAAGAAAATCACTCTGCATTTTAGTTTCACGCTTCATTCGCCATTTCCTGATGGGGAAAAAAAAGCAAAGCTATCAGCTCTGCTTGCTTCAAAAGAGTCCTGGAGCTTCCTAAAGCCTTTTTAAAAAATCTCTAGTTCTTTGTGTAGAAACTGTTTGGAAAGACAAAGTGTCCCTAAGGCCATGCATGCATGAATTAGCTGATAAGAAAGCATTTAATGTGGCATGATGCGTGGCTGACAGGAGAATGGGATATTTAAAATTATTTCAGGCACTTATAAAAATCTCCCGAGTCCTTGGCTACACCGTGCTTCGTTGTAGTTCATATGTTGAACAACTGCTACCCTTTCCCAAGCACTACACGGTGTGTGTGTGTGTGTGTGTGTGTGTGTGGAAGGGCTTCTGCGAGACAAGGCAACAGACTAGACAGGTACTATACATTCAACGACAACGCTTTAAAGGGATCTCCATTTTCCATACTATTTACACCAGAGTTGACTTGAAAAACACAGTACACGACTGTAGACACACATCTCTAGAATAGTTCTCAATTCTTATAAGGGTTATGCTAAAAAGCACCTGATAGCTTAGACCAGAGACGGCTATTGTTAGAAATAAACTGAATTTTTTTGTTTCATCAACTGCAGTACACGTTCCACAGCTTTTAATCACACTCTTTGTTCTATGCCTTTAATCTCTCTCTTGCCCCCTCTTGTCTTTGTTGCTTCCCATATTATTGGACTGAAAAGCTGGCAGTGAGAGCAAGGCGATCAGGAGACCGACAGCTGCAATTTGCTATTCACATATGGCTGGTTAAACTACTGTACACACAGTTTGATGTTTCACAGACATACTGGCCACTTTGTTATCAACGTTCTGCTTGCAAAGTGTTTAGACACTTCCCTCCAGTGAAATAATTAATGTGTGCGTCTTAGTTTTGGAATGGAGAAGCAGTCTGGAAATTGGTGACTGGAGATGAAATTTTGGTTTCAGTATTCCTTTTGGGACACAATAGTCATTTCTACTGCTTTGTGCACAATGTCGATAGGTAATATAGAGTTTATGTCTGCTGAAAGTGCTACAGCCATCAGAGTACTTGGAAAAATAATACGCTTCATTATTTTTTGTAATACTCTGTGGCTGTAATATCATCAGTCGTGAACTGACTGACTGCCTGAGGATCTTAGATGAAAATTATTGACTATGCCAAATTGTTAAAGGCCTTGGATCACACTGAAAGGAACACACTGACACTCAAGGGTCACCCGCGTATTAACGACAGTGATGTACTGGAGACTCGTAATAGTGATGAAAAATTCAATTTACACAGCTTTCTAACTGAACCTAATATACTGGATTAGGTTAGACATATTTTGCCTTGCTATTGTTTGACTGGACTATGTAAGGAAGCATAGCTCTACCAAAATCAACTGTCGTGCTTGATGTTAGTAATGAACTTTTAGCCTAATCATTCTTTCATAATGGAATAAAGCGCAACAATGTTTGTCAGCATGGTGGAAGAAATTTTAAAATTCAGCTTCAAAGTACTTCAAGACTATCAATTAGCTAAGAAAATCTGGAGTTCAAATGTAATTGCATGATTTTTAGGGACCCCATTCACACCTGGTCCTTTTACACAATTTTAACTACCTCTAAATGTACACTGACCAGCCATTACTATTAAACAAGTCCACCTCGCACCACCATTGCTATGGCTGAGGCATGGACGCCACAAAACCTCTGAACTTTCCCTATAGGATCTGACCCCAAGGTGCTGGCAGCAAACCCTTAAAGTCCTGTAAGGTGGTAGGTGGGGCCTCCATGGATCAACTTTGCATGTCTAGTACATCCCACAGATGTTTGATCAGTTTGAAATTTGGGGAATTTAGATGCCGAGTCAACTCCTTGGACTCTTTATCATGTTCCTGAAACCATTCCTAAACAAGTCTTGCAGTCTAGGCAGGGAGCATTATCCTACTATTTAGGGAATACTGTTGCCATGAAGGGGTGTATTTGGTCTGCAACAATGTTTAGGTACTTGGTATGTGTCAAACATTGCTGTGGAGAACACTGCCCAGAGCATCACACGGTCACTGTTATTCACTTCACCTGTCATTGGCTTTAATGTTATGGCTGATCTGCGTATCTCTGGTAACAATACTGAAGAACCAGAGCCCAAGAAGCAGGATTCTAGCATGAAGTAATGTACAAAACACTTCTGCAAGTCACTCTGGAAAAAGTGCCTCTATCTGGTATAACATGCTCATAACTCATGAGCTTTTATTGATGTATATCATTTCACTTTCATAGCTGTAGATTTGACAGCGTTTGTAATTTATTAGCGTTATTAGGGAAGTCTTACAAAAGGTTGGGAGAAGTTGTAGTTTTAAGATGATGATGAAGGTAGTTGCACTTGTATAATGCGGCTAAATTGCCTCTCAGACCTACATGAATGTTCAAATATCAGTCTGTAGGTGCTTCATGACTGCACAAAATGCGTATACTCAGGATATACTCAGGATGTACAAGGACCATGTATAAATGGGGTCTGACGTTCAGAAGGTGTTGAATATGCCATCAGTACAAAACTGACAAAAAAAAAAAAAAAAACCTAAATCTTACGGGTCAATAAAATTTACATTTACACCTGAGAGTGGAATACCAAAATTCCTGTAAAGGTATTTAGCAACTATTTATAGACATGGGTAGTTTATTTTATGGTCTACTGATTGCCTTATGACATCTGGGACATAAAATCAATTGTACCAAGCACTACGTTTCCAACGTCTCCCTTTTATAGAAATAGTGATCTTTAGATGTCACTATAGGAGTGGACACAGGAAGAAATGTTACAATTTGATCGTAATACTACCTAAGAGTAACATACGACTGGAAAAAGAGAAGACGCCGAGTATTGGACTACAAGTATTTATGGTTAGTGTCATAGTATCTGTAAGACTCAATTGCTCTCAGAAATCCATCTACCGATATTCTTCTGAAATAGCATAAACAACGCTGTCACATCACGGTACTGATGTCCTCAGGCTCATCTGGCTTCCTGGGTTTACTTGGTAGTGACTTGAGGTACTCCAGGTGGCGCCGTGCATCCTCTTGGTTCTGCCGGACATAATAGACCACATAGGAGATGACCATGGCGAACCAGCCAAACATAGTTACCAGCATGGCATAGTCAGTAGTGCGCCTGGCTAGGTTACACAGGTCTGTGTCCACGGCCAGAAAGGGGCGTCCCTCTTGGTCCCTCAGTTCGGAGCTGCGGCAGAGGACACGAGCTGCTGCCTCATGATTATGTGCCATGCCACCGAGAGCCTGCTGCAGTGCACAGTCGCAGTGCCAAGGGTTGTCATGTACCAGTACACGGGCTTTTAGCCTCGCAAATGCGTCCTTGTGCACACTCACAATGCGGTTGTGCGACAGGTCGAGCAGCTCCAGCGAGGATTCCAAGCCAACAAAGGCGCTCTCGCCCAGGGTCTCCACGGCATTATGGGACAGGTTGAGCCTGCGAAGCATCCTTAGATCTTGGAAGACGCGCTCAGGCACTGCCTGGATGTGGTTGCGGTCCAGCTGGAGTAGCATCGTGTCTGCAGGCAGGTCCAGAGGGATCTCCTTCAGGTGCCCCAGACTGCATGTGACGTTAAGGCCGTATGGCGGGTAATCAGCCCGGTGGCACACACAGCCCTTGGGGCACATGCTGGCCGATGGGAAGCAGAGGGCCATGAGCACCAGGCTCTGTAGCAGGAGGCACATGGGAATGGAACGCGAGAGCCACAGGTCCAGCGGAGTCATGCTGGACGCACGTCAGCATAATCCCGCTGCTGCCAGCCAGCCGGGCCGCTCACTCCAGCCCCATAGCAGCACTAACGGTCATATCGAGGGATGCTGCTCTCATCCTCAACTCAGGCCTGTATATGTGAAAGAGAGAGAACTGAGGATATGACAGAAATCACACATCAATTTATTTGTACTTGTTATACATTAATTTGAGAAAGCTTTCATCATTTTAGACTAGGGATGTCAATCCTAATTTCACAGTGGTCTAATTTTCTTACCATAGTGACGTAGGGCATCAACATGAAATTCGTAAACAGCCAATATCTCACAGCAGGATAACAAACTTTAATTAACGGATAAACAATAAAATTCCCAAATAAGATTCTTAAATAAAATTGTTCTTGAGAATATGCCGCATGCAAGAGTCTCCTCAAAAGTGTTTTGTGGCAGCTTCAGTAGCAGAGCAGTGCTGCATTAGATACAACGGCAGGCAGATCTTGTCACAAAAATAAGTACAGAGGTCCATGGAAACAAGAAGAAGTGAAGTTTCTCTTATAAGGCCTCTTCTCCAACATCTCTGTGCCCCAAATATTGGAATACATCATATCTGATTACTGATTTCCAGATCGAAGTATGCCGTTTATATAACCACATGAATTCTTAGATAACTACATAAATCAGGTTGTGTTTCATATTATGATTAAGTGCATGTAAACACACGCATTGTTTTCAACATGTTTGTATGGATCTGCGTTGTTGATTTGCCAATATAGCCATTTGAAATTATGACACATTGCTGCATACTCCTAGAGAGAGAGAGCGCGCGAGAGAGAAAGAGAGAGAGAGAACAAGAGATCTGCTTTGATCATGTTGCATGCTGCCAATCACCAATACAGTTCACATACCCGGTGCCATCTTTTTATTCTCTGCAGAGAGCCTCAAAAACACATCATACTACACCAAGTGTTTGTTGTTTAAATTCAGTATTAAATTAGTTGCGTTGAAGCATTTGAATGTGCTTCTGCCGCAAGGTATTATTTCGTACATGGAGTACATGGAGGAAACACACCGGGTCACGTTAAAAACATGCAACCCCCACACAGATGGACGGATTTCTGAATCGAGCTGGAGACCCATGGAGCTGGGTGTTGACAGCCCTAAGTACTTCACCAATGTGCCACCCTTCTAAAAGATCATTTAAATGCTAATGTTTGCTGTAAGGTAGAGTTATGGAAGATTATGAATGTGTAGGACTTGAAATAAATAACCTCTTACAATCTTGACATGTTATGAAATGTTGTGTACCCAACTAGCTCGAATGATTACAACTCTTAAACTTCCTATCAATCTACCTGATATTGGCTGGCTAACAAAGACTGTGGAATATACGTGCATGCACATTTATATATGAAATGACACGGACTCCCGCGTATGGGCACAAAATACATTCCAAACTCAAAATACACTATAAACTTTTCTGATCTTTTCTGGTCTGCTGTCCAAAGGCAGACCTTATTACCTTATTTACTTTTTGACAAATCGTGTAAGGTAATGATGAGCAGGGCTCATTTTTAGGGTAATATTGCATCAGCCTGTAACAAAAGATTAATCTTTGCTGGAGATGGGCAAGCGAAGCCACGCAGGCAGCCCATGAATACAAAATATTACCTATTATCTTAAGCATTCAGACAAGATGGAGTCATATACATCCTGGAACAGCAACCTCAAATGAATATCCCTTCACAGAGAGAAAACAGCTCAGTGACACGTGGTTTTGCTAATTCAATTAACACTTGATGCTATTTTTAGATGGAATGTACACACAGATCAGTGTGTTTCACTTCAAGCTGTAAGGTACTGCTATGCTGATGCACTGGCTTACCTTCTATCGTTGCTACGGTTTCTTTTGTTTTCACTCTCCAAATAGTCATAAGACTGAAATTCAAACTCTGTCAGATTAATTAAATCTACTTAAATAAACTAGGCATTGACATGACATTTAAACTTCAACTGACTTCAGAGTGTCTCCCTGACTTCACAAGCATATGTAGTTAGCATATGTAAAACATGTATGCACATGCTACGTTAGTGCACAACAAATGTGATTTTTCATTCATACAAACAGGAATGAAGAGTTTATTTATATATGCAGACATTTATTGCTCAAGGTTTAATCCATTATCTAAAGTTGCAAAAAGTAGTGTGATGAAATTAAATGCCAGTCTCGTGCTAATGTCTCTTCAGATCTTGAAATGATTAAACATAACCATCGTTTTTGCTGACATATAGATAGACGCACACAGCTAACCTTTCTGCCAGTCTAAAGTGGCACTGCTGAACTGAAAATATCCACCTACCAAGGTGTCCAGCCACAAACATACTGTATAGTGGTGCATCAAAGTTTCAAATTTTCTATATTTCAGCATAAAAACGACCTAAAACATCATCAGATCCTAAAAGTAAATATTGAGAACCTAGTTAAATGAATAGATTATACTTGGCCATTTATTTACTGAGTTAAATTATCCAATATTACATATTTGTGAGTGACAAAAGAATGCAGACCTTTGCTTTCAGTATCCATATCCTCTTTAGCAGAACTGCAGATGGGCAGTTCTTTCTCGAGAGCAGTGGCTTTCTCCTTGTAACCCTGCCATGCACACCTTTGTTGATCAGTGTTCTCCTGATCGTGGACTCATGAACATTAACATTATCCAATGTGAGAGAGGCCTTCAGTTGCTTAGAAGTTACCCTGGGGTCCTTTGTGACCTTGCTGACTTCTACACGCTTGCTCTTGGAGTCCTCTTTGTTGGTCGACCACTCCTGGGAGGGTAACGGTGGTCTTGAATTTCGTCCTTTTGTACACACTGTCTGACTGTGGATTAATGGAATCCAAGCTCTTTAGAGATGGCTTTCTAACCCATTGACTGAAAACACTCGACTCTAATTTCACCTTCCAAATAGCTGCTAATCCTAGAGGTTCACATACTTTTGCCACTCACAAATATGTAACATTGGATCATGTTTATCAATAAATAAATGACCAAGTATAATCTTGTTGTCTCAATTGTTTAACTGGGTTCTCTTTATCTACTTTTAGGACTTGTGTGAAAATGATGATGTTTTAGGTCATATTTATTGGGAAACAGAAAATTCTGATGGGTTCACAAACTTTAAAGCCCCACTCTAGGTATCATCCCGTGAGCACTAATAAACAACTAGAGGATGACTAACAAAAGATAATTAAACAGTACAACAACGGAGGAGCTGGTGTCTCTGACTTTACGTCTACAAAAAGCAGCAATATTGTAAATGTGTCTAATAGAGTGTCTAAAATCTCCAGCAGCCACACAGTGTTTAAAAATCACATAAAAAGGCAAACAGGTTCTGCATGGTATCCTATGGCACATTTGCCCAGATGTTGCAGCTGGGCCTGTAGATTCTCATCCCATCACACCAGCAGCTGGCTCAATTTATCGCTCCACAGCTAAGACAAGGTTGAAGCGCTCACCATGAGGTCTCCTTACTGAAACATGAACAGAGCTCAAGCTGAACCTGGATTCGTTGACCGTAGACAATACGGTTCCTGTCCATATCGGTTCAAGTTTCTCATGGTGATGGTGGCTGGCTGTCAATGTCAGGGCATATAATGGGTGCCGTGGGCCTACTTACAGCTATGTAAACGTCCATCAACTGGGCAACATGTTTTCTAGTGCATCATAGAGGCATGTCTAGCAGTTAATCTTTCACCAAGGTGTACACTAACCAAAAGTAGCCTTTTAGAGCCTTTTTATAGGGCAGCGGGGGAGGCACTTTCACACCCTCTTGTTGCAAAACAGTATCTAATCAGTCCACAATTTCATAATTTGCATATCTGCCTGGGCAGACTCTACATGCAGCGTCCGACATTTCCATCTGGGTACGATTAAATACACTGCTTACAAACAGTGGACAGATTAATTATGGGAGATTTCCTTTATTTCAATGAGTATCCACTAATTTCTGTGAGCGGTATATTTGCTATTCAAATCATTTTGACTGCTGTCATAATAAAGAATACATTATGTTTTTTGCAAGGACTTGTTTTGTTTCCTTGTAGCATCCCATTGATATGCAAACCTTTGCAATTACTTAGGCAAAACATGTGTATTTGAGTGGTTATTACTTTGGATCAGAATTTTAACAGACATCTATCACTCAAGCCTTTCTTATCACATGACAGCAATTAACCTGGGAGAGGGTTCCATCACAAAGCCAGCAACCATTTCTCTTGGCTATTGTCCCTCTAACTGGTACAAGGAAGGGGGAATGTCAACACTCCAAAAAGCATGGACAGCCATGGACGGCTATGGATTATTTTTTTTTTAATCAAACCTACATCTGCAGAGGACAAGGTGAAAGCTTTTACTACTTGGGACTCTTATGCAAGTCACTTCTTCCTCTACAATATTATACACTCCCCTCCAAAAGTATTGGAACAGTGAGGCCAATTACCGTTTACTTTTGCTGTAGACTGATAACATTTGGATTTGACATTAAAAGGGGAATATGAGACAAAAGACCAACATTTCATATCATCTAATGCACAGTTTGAAAGATAGCACCTTCTGTCTGCACCCACCTATATGTCTTGGAACAGATAGACTGTTTGTTTTAGGGGTTACTCCCTTTAAGCAGATAAAATGCATGTTCTATAGGGTTCAAGTCTGGGGATTGACCAAGTCTGTCCAAAACCATCCACCTCTTACTCCTGATGAACTCCTTTGTATTTTTGGCACCGTATTTAGGGTCATTATCTTGCTGCATAATGAAGGATCTCCCCAACAGTTTGGTTTCATCTTTCTTTAATTTGACAGACACAGTATTTCAGTAGACTTCAGAGTTCATTGTACTGCAGCCCATCATGCGTGACATCCTCAATGAAGATTAATGAGCCCGTCCCAGAAGAAGACATGCAAGCCCACGCCACGACATTATCTTGTATGATTGGAATCATGAGCAGATCCTTTCTTTCTCCAAACGTTAGCCTGTCCATCACAATGGTAAAGGTAAATCTTTATCTAATCAGCACAACCCAAATCCGAATCTCACAGACATTCAGCGCTCTTTATGGTTTGAATAATCAATGTATCAGGATACACCTGGGTGACAAAACACACCTATACCAATACTTTTGATCACAAGAAAAAACTGTGGAATCAGTTCCAGTTTTAAATACCTGGAAATAAAAGCTGAAATGTTGATCTTTTGTCTCATATTCGTCTTTTAATGTTTTCAGACTACAGCAAAAACAAAAAGGATTGGCTTCACTGTTCCAATACTTATGCTGGAGAGTGTACAGTCATGTAGGTGTGTTTTGCCACAACTCGCCATGCTGATTTTGCTAGTTTAACCCAGTCAGGAAGACTTCTTCCCTGCAACATCAAACAGATTCTGTCATCTCACTTCATAAATGGTACTCAGGTGTTGGTTCTGTCTCCTAAATTATAAATTTGGATTACCTCTCCTGGCAAGTGTTTACATGTGCACTGTCAGAATGTAGCAGCATGTCTTCAAAAACTAGTAGTAACACATCATCCTACTGCTGCCAGTTCTAGTAGCTGCCTGGATCAGGTTGAATGCTTTCCTAATGGAGAAACTGCCTTTACTACCTACATGAACGTAACCCCTTTTATGAACATTAACCCCTGCTATGTTAATTTGCACAATATGAGCCTTAACCAAGACTCAAAGACTATTCTTTGTACTGGCACTCAAAATGTTGAATAAACAATCCCTTCAAATGACTAAAACCCCACTAACCTAGCACTTTCTCATTCAAAGTAATAAATATCTTAGCTTGAACTGTACTGATCTCATATCCTAAGAGTTTCGAGAATGGCTTATGAAGTGAATACAAAAATGAAATGGGTGTCTAATAAAAAATGTAAATTAATTCTTTTGAAAGCTCTACGAACAAGTCTATGTCCACCAATAACAGTGTCTTATTTTTTAATCTCAATAGGTTACTAAACTTAAAAATGTAGTATAAAACAGTGGATATAGATCATCAGCTGTTGAGTGCAAACAGAATGCTTATTAATGAGACAGTGTTGTGTAAAATAAAATGTGACATAGTTTCATTAGTGTCATTTGGCAAAAGAACATTTGTTAAAAATTGTCTACAAGACACCGGTGGAATCCTTGTCTGACATAACTGGAACAGTTATTAATAAGAAAAGGGGTGTGTCAAAATAATGTGCTACCAATCTTTTGTCCAGGAAACATGCCAAATGTCTAATTTTCCATTAATGATCATTTAAAATATTTTCATTCTTATTATATACATTTAAAAGCCCTTGTTTTATGGATGTATCTTCTCTTGCAATGTTTTTCTGATGTTAATAGGTCCCACTGAGAATTCTGTTGTCCCACGTACACTGAAAATAAGTTCAAGAGGGTAAAATGATTACATATTCCGCATTAAGATAGTTAAATTAAAACAGTTTATATACAAATACATTTTTTTTACGTATAAAAATATATTTATTCATGCAATTCATTAAATTTAACCTTTCCTATTGCTAACAAAAAAAAGTGTATCACAAACTGGCACTACTAGCTAGGAGCTAGCTAGGGAGTAACGCTGTCTATGGGGCTTTCTAAAGCTAGCTATTTGCTAGAAGACCTCAACTGCTCGAACACAAACTTTTGATTCTCAATAGCATGTTGGTGCCTTAGATGTTTTGCCAAAAACAATCCAGAGATTTTCTCACTCTGGTACAGAATTGACTTGCTCAGTGCGCTGAACTTAAATGCTAGCAGTGAGCCAGGCCTTATTGTTCAACATCAGTGTCTGACTGCACTGTCATGCTTCAAAAGCGAGTAAACGGCTATCTCAGAAAAGTAAAAGCAATATGGGGCGTCAATATGCATCCTAAAAGTTGTGTTTTTGGACACGGTCGTATGGCTGCGTATTGTGTATCATACTGATATTTTAATTTTTAATAATGTGGGTATCACCAAGACATACATACATATATATATGCACACACACACGCACGCACGCACAGACAGACAGTCAGACAGACGGACACACAAAAAGCTGCTGACTGAATGTTTATTTCCGTTTCTCTTTCAATTATGACCACCCTAAAAACTATAAACAATTTAAATTTATATTTTCTACACTGTGGCACTGCTGTTCTGATTTGTCACATCACCTAAACCTACAATTGGAAAGACCTAACCTGTGTCTCTCATGCTGCAATTAAAGGAAGCAAACCATCAGGCATAAATCTATATTTTAGACCTGTAGCCATGTCTAAATGCAATTTGAATTGACTGAACTGGGCTTCCACCCAAAAGGATCATCTGTTGGCTCCAGCTTTATTTCCACATTTGAATAGCTGAAAATTGCCTGGCTGTGCTACTGTGAGAGCCAGTGCATTATTTGTCTGTTAAAGAGAGCCTAGAGTATGTGTGTGTCTGCTGGAGGTCCCCACGGGCCAGCTTGGCCCCAGTCCCATGCCTATATGGTGTTATTTGTTCAGATGGTACCCTGTTTTAACAGACACAACCTGCTGTGAAACCTACTTGGACGTGATTTTGCTGTGGCTGTTAATATGCAAGTGTTTTTTTTGACTGTTCCAGTTATTAAATTCAGAAAAACATAATAAAAGACAATACACACAACGATTAAACTGTAAAAGATTTTCATTGGCACGGTACACATTTAGTGTGAGTAGCTGTGTTTTATACTGATATGCTTTCACATTAATGCGGTGTGCAATGCAGTACGACAACTGGTTTATAACCACTGCATTAATGGTGATTTTAAATGTACTTATACAAAGACAATCCATGTGTGATTCTTAAGACATTCCCACATTTTAATAAATGTAAGGAACCTGATGCGAGGCACCCAGCTCTAGCTCATTAATCAGGAGAAGGAGGCAAAGCGTCTCTCCACTGCAATTCTGTCACTATTAATTCTCAACATACTGCAGTTCACCCAAAAATCTTAATACAAAGACATGTATATGAAAAATGCCACATTTCTGCTGCACTAGTGGCTGTGACTATGGGTTCAACCTCCTGAAATTACTCAAGCCATTTCATTAAAAAAAAGCTCATTTCTGCTGCTGTTTCCAGATCAATCTAAAAACCACACTTCAATTGAAGCCGCCTCACTATAGGTACACAAAACAGACATCATTCTTTGTTTTCAGGTCTCTGGGTGTTACCAGTCTCTGACTTAGTCTGATGAATGTAAGAAGAATGCTTTATCAGTATGATTTGAGATCACACAACGAAAGCCAACCTATGTCATCTATGAATGAAGACTAAATTAGCATAGTTTCTGCAGCAGATCTTTACAGTTAGGTCCATAGTAAATCTTTTCGTTTATCTTAAGTGAAGTGCATATACCTAGACATGAGTTGCTGGTACCACTCCTATCCAAATGACATACTAAATAAAATATCACAAGGGAACATGTCTGCTGAATTCACACTTACGGGGCCTTCCTGGTGACTGCACCCAAACCATAGCCTTTGTTATTCTCTGGTACTATAACCTATATGACAGAAGAGTCAACAGAAGTGCATTTTAGTGCAACAATCATATAAGAGCATTTCTTATACGCTCCCTTATTTTACCCAGCATGAACCAATATTTCACTCTGCCGTGGTTGTCCCATGACGAAAATGAGGCAATTTAGACTAAATATGACAATGCATGATTTCACTACATATCTTGCCAAGTCTCTGACATTCTCATTTGCTCTTGATAAATATAAATTTTTTGTTTCCTTCCCTGAAAAAAAATGTAGTGATATAATCCATCACACCCTCTTACAGCCTCCTTCTGAGATCAATAATTGGCTGGGTTTTCATTTCATGCCTCTTTTAACATTTAATAGTTGTGCATAATGGAAATTCTTGTGTTTGTCATTTACATTGACATTTTACATTACATTTACATTTATGTCATTCAGCAGACGCCCTTATCTAGAGTGACTTACAATTCATACAATCCAAGCAATTGTGGGTTAAGGGTCTTGCACAGGGACCCAACTGTGGTAGCTTGGCAGAGGTGGGATTTGAACCCTGGTCCATAGTACCTTAACCACTAGGCCACCACAGTCCCATTAAGTAACAAACTAAGTAAAACTCACAGCAACTCCGTACCTGGGGCCTGTAGGTCTGTAGCCTACACTTATTAAGTTGTTATGTAGTTGGTACCTTTTTTGGAACCAGTGATGAGTGACCACATCGAATTATACCCTACTCACAGTGGCGGATTTAGGCATGGGAAACATGGGCACCCAGGCATCTTGGCAGGGGTAAGGTTTGCATGACTAGTAATTTTAACTAGTCGACTAGCCATTCAAAAAATAGCGTTTTTCATAGATAAGGCAAAATGAAACTCGAGAAGTCCCCATTTTATTATTTTTTTTAAATAGCAGACTAAATGTAAGACGTTTGTGTGGCAAAGAATGCACCAAATCGTATTTGGTGTTCACTAGAGCTTCACAGGTTGTCACTGGAATCCTCTTCCACTCCTCCATGACAACATCACAGAGCTGGTGGACGTTAGAGACCTCGCATTCCTTCACCTTCATTTGAGAATGCCCCACAGATGCTCAACAGGGTTTAGGTCTGGAGACTTGCTTGGCCTTTACCCTCAGTTTCTTTAGCTAGGCAGTAGTCACTTTGGATGTGTGTTTGGGGTCGTTATTATGTTGGAATACTGCCTTGCAGCCCATATTGCAAATGAAGGGGATCATGCTCTGCTTTAGTATGTCACAGTACATGCTGGTATTCATGGTTCCCTCAGTGCTTGACTGTAGATAAGGCACACTTGTCTTTGTACTCCTCACCTGGTTGCCACTACACACGCTTAACAACATCTGAGCCAAATAAGTTCATCTTGGTTTCATCAGACCCTATCTGTCCCTACTATCTACCCTTACTATCTTGGTTCCAGTAATCCATCCCCTAGTCTGCTTAGTCTTTAATACACTGTTTGTAGATTTTCTTGTGCATCATCATTAGAAGAGGCTTCTTTCTGGGATGACAGAAAATGCAGGCGAATTTGATGCAGCGTGGGGCGTATGATCTGTGCATTAGCAGGCAGGCCCCCTGTCCCTTTAACCTCTTCAGCAATCCTCGCAGCAGTCTATTTTCAAAAGCCAACCTCTGGATATGACGCTAAACATGTGCTCAGACCTTTGGTCAACCTTGGCAAGGCCTGTTCTGTCAAACCACTCTATGGTCATAGCCACCGTGCTGCAGCTCACCTTTTTCTTTTTTCTCACCTTTTTGCAACTCAAATTCTTTTTTTCACACGCTCAGAGAATTCTTTGTCACGGGGTGCCATGTTGAACTTCCAGTGTCCAGTATGAGAGAATATGAGAGCGATAACACAAAGTTAACACACCTGCTCCCCATACACACCTAAGACCTAACAAGTCCAGTGAAACCAGTGAGGAGAAAATGGCTATATGGGCACAATATGACCATGTTCACTTAGGGGTATACTCCCTTTTATTGCCAGCAATTTAGACATTTTTGTCTGTGCATCGAGTTATTTTGAAGGCACAGCAAACTTACACTGGCATACAAGCTGCAGACTGACTACCTTCCATTAAATCAAAGTGTCATGTCCTCAGTGTTGTGTCATGAAAAGATATACACATATCCAAATTCAGAAGTTCTGCATTCAGATATACCATAAAATGACAATAAGCAATATTGATAAACACATTTTTAATAAATGAACCATTTTTGTGTGCAACTTCTTTGCCGACAGCTCATTTTCTTTGATGATAACTGCCGTAATTAGATCATCAGAGCACTGCAAGTTCGCGCATCAGGAGAGCTTGCGGACGGAGGTTTGGAAATGGTGAAAAAAGAAAAGTGACTGTTAAGATTATGCAAGTTTACATTGAGATAGTTATTCTATTTTGAATGCTGCCGTGTTACACGTTGCACTGTTGATTAAATACGTTATGGGAGCTTTTTACTTAAGGCCCACTTGCCGGGTCACAGCATGCTCTTAGTTTGCCGTACTCAACGATGTACAACTTAAACAGTGCAGTACAGATTACTGTAGAATTAGACCAATCTTTTCTGAAGTATTTCCAGACTACCAAAGCAGCTGGCACAGTGATTTTAAGAAAAGCTGCATTGTTTATTTTCTTCCTGAATCCTTGGTACTGCAGCTGTAACTAGCAGCATCACAACGTGGATGGCCTAGTAAACTAGTCTATGCAGCCCCTAGTCTGGGGTTGCCCAGAGTAACAGTAGTACAGTCGAATCCGGTTAATGGGACCAGCCAATTATTCTGACCAAATTCTAAAGTACCAAAACAAATCCTATTTATATACGTATTTTATTCGCTTATTTGGACCGAAATTCCGCTTAATCGGACCAAAGAACGTGAATAAGAAAAATAAGCCACTAGTCGCCACCTAGGGGATGCAAAGCAAGTCAGTAAGTTATGGGAGGATTTTTGGGATTCCCTGGAGAACTTGTGCTTCAGGTCAGGAAATCCAAAAAGTTGCATTGAAAAGAACAAAACCAGTGGGAGGTGAATACCCCAACCATTTTCTTGATTTTGTTCAAGTGCAGTCCGTCAGGAGAACGTGTCAGATCACATGGGAGAAGTTCTTCAAATGTTGACTGGAATTTAGTAAGAACTTGTTTTTTACAGTATTATGCTTCGCATGCTGAGAATGGATTTGGATTTGGTTGCAAATGTATTTTTCAATGAACAAAATTCGTAAACAACAGTAGTTCTTGTTTGTACGTTTGCTATACATGTATATTGCACAGTAAAGGTTTGATAAACATTTAATATGTTACATAGCACGTCCCATCTTGTAACATAGGGCATGTTCGCTTAATCGGACCAACCGGTTATGAGGACCAAAACGATCACGTCCCGATGTGGTCCCATTAACTGGAATTGACTGTATTTAGAAATTATAACTGTTACTCCTGTTGTCAGTTCCTTTGTTTATGCCCCCTTATGTCACTGTCAAGCTGAGATATTTTAGGTTTAAGATTTCTTATAGTGACTTAATTCTTGACTACAGAATTCAGAGAAGGAAAGAATGGTCAGGATGTAGATGGGAGTAGTACAATTATTTTGTGTTTTTTTGTGTGTCTTTGTGTTCTGCTTTATGCATGTATGTCACATTTTATAAAATAAAGAATGTAGCGTGTGCTATAATGTGTTAAGCATGTGTATCTGTTATGTGAAGTAGTGATGTGTAACCTAACCTGAAGTTCCATTCCCATCGGTTTTTACGTCGATTTTAAATTAGCACTGGTAAACAGACTGTAATAAATAATGGCTTTTTCCCACTAGTTGCATCACAACTGCATAATACTGACAATGTTAGCTTCTAATGTAATTAGCAAATGTGCTTTCAGGAAGCACAACCCTGAGCAGTTTGTCAGCAACAGCTGTTGTATGTCCTTTCATGATAGTAGAACAGTATTTAATTCAATTTCTTTATTAATATACTACATGCTTATGTTTGTCTTACATTTGTATAAATATTTGTAACTTTTGTCTTCCGAAATATCTGAGTCAACCCCTGGGGCGCTAAAGGGCGAGTTTGCTTAGGGACCCACACAACCTAGAACCACCACCAATCTCACTGCAGTGTGGCCAATCACCAGGAATGACAATGCACATTTAAGGTGCGAGTTTCTTTAAATCCAAAATGCAATAAACTGTAAGTGGTTTATATTAAATTATTGCTGTGATGAAGCTGGAAATCTGATTAGGCATATGATCTTATACATGTCCTCAATACATAGCAACTACACCTACTCCTAATGCATTATGCTAAAAAAAACCCTCCTATTTTATATAAAACGTAATGGAACTAGAAATAGGACACCCATTACGAGTGTAATTTAATATAATACAATGCAAAATCCATCTAGAAAGCCAATCTGAGGTGCAAAAAATCTTGTCCACTGGATGATTATTCTAGTCTGAGGGACTTGGAACCTTTTATATCTATTGGATGGTTCTATAATCAAGAACCGGGAATCATCTAATTAATTTTGATTTAGATCATTTAATAAATGAGAGAACAGCAATCTCAACAATGGACATAGATATATATGAAACACTTTGCACTTTGCAAAAAAAAAACATTTTAAGGGACAAAGACATTCAGGAAAGATCACTGTTACCGACACATAATGGTTGGTAGATGGCGCTTTTTGCACAAGGCAAATACACTAATTGACAAACCAATAAATAAGCATAGCACCCAGATAGAAATGTCAGATTGCTGCAAAACTTGGCATACTATTATGTCCCATGCAGATAACTAATTACATATATGGTTTGATCAGACATTGGGTTTTGCCCAGAGGACGTAAAAGTGCTTCCCATGCTGCTCTCTAAAAAGGTTCTCAGAGACTGCCTTTGGGTGTACACTTTGGTGAGAGATCGTCGACCTCTATACATGTGTCTACTACATATTTTTTGACAGCTGGGTCTAAAGATGCCCCACACTTATAGTTTGATGAAGCTGGTGTTCCAGCTGGTCCCATAAATGCTCACTTGGTGATAAATCTGGCAACTGGGGAGCCCAAGAAATCTATCTGGTGGAGATGTATCCTGGTGAAAAGCCCTGTCATAAGAGGCAACACCTGCACATATCACTGAGTTGTTAAAGACCCTCATATTTCTACTAGGGATGGCCAACTGTCATATGCAATGACTACCCAGATCACTGCATCAGCAGCTGGGTCAGTGTGTCACTCCACAACAAAGGCAAGATAAGAGCACTCACCATGAGGTCTCCATACTCCAAGCTAACTGTTGCCGAATCCCAAACAGAACCTGGATGTGTCGCTAAAGACAGTGTTCCCAAGTTATAGCAGTCCAGGTTTCTTGTTCACGACACACAACGAGGGCTGTCAGTGGCACGACATATAATGAGCATGTGACAACAAATATCCTTCTGTTAAGGACACAAAGATCTGTAACTCCTCCCAAACCCCAGCTAGGTCAGAACTGCTCCTCTCATTCCACTGATGAGGCCACTCTCAATGTCTGTCAACTGGGTAAAATATCTTAGAAGGCATAGAAGCACTAGGAGTAGCTCGCCGAGGAGTCAACAATCTCTCACCAAGAGGTACACTGCCCAAAAGCAGCCGCTGAGACCCTTTTTAAAAAAAAAAAACAAAAAAAACATGAGGGGAAAACACTTGCACTCATGTGGCAAGTCCAATCGTCTAATCAGACCATACCTGTAACCATTTACATATCTGCTTGAGACGTAACAGCATGGTGAGGTTTGGAGCAATGTCTATGTGGGTCCTTTTTTTTTGTAGTAGTGTAGTTTGGTTACAGGATCAGCTTGCATTTGTCCTATGTGTCATTCATTTCCATTTTTATAGTCTGTGTTAACAATTAGATTACTTCGCATTTTGTCTCTTACATCTTTCAGGAAAGTTTTGATTATCTGTTTATTTGTAGGAAACCCATGTTTCAAAGGGAAACATTACATACTACGTACATACAAAGCAGCTTTACAAAAAACACGTCTACACCCCAAATGAGCAAACAGTGCTCTGTTTAGGTGACAGTGGAAAGGACAATGTCGTAACACAGAAATGAAACCCTGAGGGGGGAAAAAGGAAGAAATTGGGAAGGAATCCTTCTCCTTAAGTTCTGAAGAGCCCTTGCCTAACCAAATATAGAGGAAATCGCACAGTATTGCGTACAAGGCATAACATTTTAGGTGGAGCATCTTGTGAATACAGGTATACTTATATTGGTACATTTGAAATTCAGAGTTTTATCCGCCCATTAATTATAATTACTAATTACTATCTGCTGGATGGCCCTCATTACATATTCTATTATATAACGTCATTATTCAGACGACTTATCAGTTCCTAAGAAAGAGGTATCCAACTAATTCAAAATCCTACCGCCTTACAGTAAACAGTAAACGTAATGATCAATTCAGTGTGAGTTTTCGATTGTACCTATAACGGTCAGACCTACAGCTTTGACTGGATACGACTGGAATTTGGCGATAATAATCTCATCTCATCATCACAGCTCTGGCGCACATGAACATCACGATTTCGTTTTCATTCCTGCGTGTACATGGAAAAACGAATGCAGTCGGCAGATGAACACAATCGTTTACAGACAGAGCCAAAGCAACAGGCGACATGCGTTGTTTCCTCACCTGCATTAAAACAGCAACGAGTGGCCGTGTGCAGCTCGCTGACATGTTTAGGAGGTAACAAAAGCAAGATCCTTCAGGAAAGCTCCCGCGTACCCTGATCTGAGAGCGAAAGCCTGCCTCTCCTTTCCATATTTCAGTTGTTTGTTGACTCTGGTGGACGCCGTCGCTGGGGAAGTGAGCGAGAAAAGGGAGGGGCGCGCTACAAGCGGCGCGCGCTTCAACAGATCGAGAGGCGCGTGCGAAGTCCGCGTGCGCTTTCTAGCACTGTCGACTGTCTCCACACCCTCAGTTCATCAAACACATGAGAACAACTCAAATCTCAGGTCCAGAGAGAAAGAGAGAGAGAGAGAGAGAGAGAGAGAGAGAGAGAGAGATGGGGGCGTAGCCAAGGGGTGGCCAGTGTCACCCTAGAGAAAGATGTGGCCTGCCACCCCAGGTATGGTGTATAGCATTTTCAGCTAATCGACATAATCAGGAAACGGTTTGCTATCCAAAATATTCCAAATATTCTAATAATTATTTTTTGGGCTTGGTAGGTAGCACCAAATAGCGCCTTACAGCAAGAAGTTACCATGTTCAATCCCAGGGTGGAGCAACCTGGGTCCGTTCTGTGTGGAGTCTGCATGTCCTCCCCGTATCTGCGTGGGTCACCGGCTGGCAAATGACCCTGTGTTGATTAAGTGGAAAAGAATGGATGGATTTTTTTTGTACAAAATCTATCTATCTATCTATCTATCTATCTATCTATCTATCTATCTATCTATCTATCTATCTATCTATCTATCTATCTATTTGTCTGTCTGTCTGTCTGTCTGTCTGTCTGTCTGTCTATCTATCTACCTATCTATTTGTCTATCTATCTGTCTGTCTGTCTGTCTGTCTGTCTGTCTATCTATCTATCTGATCACAGTACAGGTTACAAAAGGGGTTCAGTTTATTTAGGAAAAACTCTGATCTGAGCACTTAAACCACTCTCTAAGGTGGCCAGAGATAGATGACCAAATAAAATTTATAGACTGGAAGTATACTGCTCACAAAACATATTTTTATATAATAATTATTACTGAAATATCCTCTGATTTTTGTCAGCATTTTTTTGCTCTATTCTGTTGTTTATGACATGATTTAGCTGGTTTTCTGATCCTTTTGGAACCTCAGTATGATGGCGCAACAGTTATCAGTATCCCCTGCAGCTCCAGAAATTCCAGGTTTGGTTTTCATGTTCTGCATGTTCCCCACTTGGAATCGAGCAGCTTAAATAGTAAAACCTGATTTGGTGGGACTTGGGATTTGGTTTGTTGGAATTTGTCTTGCTTGTCTGTGGAAATGCCTCAAAAGACATGGACTGCTGACATCTGAAAATCAATGTACTGTACACATCATTCTCTTTTACAGTGTCCATCCTTTCTGCATAGAGTATGTTTCATTTAAACACTTAACGCACTGCACTTGTGTGTTATAGAAGTATAAAATGCTTTTTAAATCACATACTTGTTAGTGTACAGGCCTATGTTTGCACAAATCAAAAGCAAATTAATCGTACTGCACAGAAACGGACAAAAACGTATCTGACCTTCTGGCATTTAACCAAGAAAGATCACGATGGATAACCCACGTGAGCCCATCTACAGTCTTTGTGAAGATTCAATAACTATCGACCTTGGGCAGAATTCCTTTGAGAACTACAGCCTACCCATAACGACAGTAGCCTCACAGCCTGCTTCTTCCTGAAACATCATCCATTGAAGCAAGTTAGTTTTAAGGATAACTACCTTCATGACAGACAATATCAATCACTGTTGAATGGCCTTTGGTTGCCAGTGTCTGCAGAAACAATAGAAGGATGATGGGCAAGCTTTCTATATAATATCTGAGTTCAACTAGTGCTATCTCTCCAATTCACAAAATTGCTTTTCATAAATTAAACGAATTACAATTAACTAAAGCTAAAACTAACCTAATGGCAACTCTCTGTTGTAAACCTCTGCTTGGAATAGATATCATATGTGCTTAGTGAAGATCTCATTCCAAAACCATAGCTATTAATACAGAGTTGTTTTCCATTTGTTACTATAACAGCCAGTCACTAGGGAAGGCTTTCCACTACGTTTTAGAACATGATTGAGAATTCACAAGAGTACTGATGTTGTGCTGATATACTGATTTGGCTAGACATGAAGCAAAGTCTCTCTAAGTTACATTGTTCCACAATTAACATTTCTTTATAGACCAGTCATTGTGCATGGTTACCTTGGCATTCTAAAAACAGAAAACGTCCACTTTCACTAATTCTTTAAAATATAATTGTAAGTCCAGTCAAACCCTGCTTTCAGAATTATACTTTTCTAAATACCCCCTATAACAGATGGGTATTTTAACTCCCTTTCTGGATCTATACAACTAATGGTGTTTGGAAAAACAATGGAACAATGGCAGCTATATATCTATATCTTTATCTATATCCGTATTAGTGTTGCGCACAGCTACGAGACACCTGCTGGTATGCATGATAATGCATTAGATAGGTGAAGCCCTGTCCAATTTGTAGGCTCCAGGCAGACAGGGGGACATATCAGAATGCCCCCTGTGCTACTATATTAGACTAAATCGTTGATATTATACAGCATAACCCCGCAGCAAAATAACAATAGTAAAATATTGAAAAAGGTTCTGGTATTTATGGGAGCAAGCTACATTCAGATAATGGTGTTCAACTGTATTAAGTTTCCCATTCACAGAAACGTGACACATTAACTGAGTTCATTCGATTGCTCTATGCTACAAAATTGTCCTTTACAGAACCTCAAATCAGGAAAAGTTGGGATGGTATTGAAATGGAAAATACAAAATAAGTGCAGTGTTTCTTATATTTACTTTATTTAATATTTGACTTTCATTGCGTTATAGACAGTACGAACCTGAAATATTCCATGTATTGCAAGTCATCTTCAATTAGTTAATTTAAAACAAAACATCCATTCTGCATTTGAGGCTCAGACTGTTTTAGCATTGGGAATGGTCCACTGAGCAACTTCACCTCCCTTAGACAAAGCTAATTGTGTCTGCACATGTCTATGTCACTGTGGCCCTGGATTAGTGTGCTGCACCAAATTGAAATTCAATTCAATTCAATTTAAATTTATTTATATAGCGCTTTTTACAATGGTGCATTGTCTTAAAGCAGCTGTACAATCTTATATTATCTTAAAAGGCCAATCCCAAATTGAGAAAGCCTAGGGCGATAGTGGCAAGGAAAAACTACCTGAAAGTAGTAGGAAGAAACCTCAAAAGGGGACTCAAAAGAGGAAACATCCTCCATGGGTGGCCAGGATGTCAATAAAATAAATATTTAAAGTATATTAATTTAAAGCAAAATTAAGTAAATAATTTAAATCAGTGATCAACTTTTAATTAGAAATACAATTAATAAAATAGATTTTTAAAAAACCAAATAGATTATTAAATGAGTCTTCAGTATTCAGTATTCAGCTCTGAGCACACTGTTACATTTTATTTAGGACTCTCTTGAAACTTACAAGTGCAACCTTAAAATACGTGTGACTATTGGAGTCTTTCAGCTCAGGAGAAAAACACACATGAGGGACAGGAGACTTAAATATGCGCAAAGGCTCAGTTTTTCCCATTTGATCTCACTACAAAGATACCAAGGACTTCTCGGTGACTTTCATCTCATATGGGTTGCCATGGAAGGACAGTTGTTAATTCACCTGATGAACACTTTTCAAAAACCTATTAAGGAGGAGTGTTACACTTAAGGACCTTTAAATTTTATGTACTGCAATGCTTAAGTCCTGTACTGATTAGCATTTGTAGTGGCAACTGCATAAACATTGAAATCAAGTTTACAATAAAGTGAAGGTCATAGTCCCAGTTCAAAACACAAGTTTAATGAATTACAAATATTTTACATAGGTGCGAACCGAATTGCAGATTTATATTAGTGTGAAGTAAGTGGACGGATGAAGAATTTATAAGAGATTTAATTCAACTCATAAGTACAGTTTATAGATATTATTTAACTGGGTGTCTGATTTTATATAAAAATTTGCTATGATGTGGCTTAAATAGCCAAACCCACCAAAATAGAAGGGCTGTTCAAATACTTGGGCATGTTCTTTATTAATAACCAACAGGAAATCTTATTAAAAAGCATACATTATACCATTGTGTGCAGAAAATAGTCACACATATATACACTACATGCTATTTACATGCTATGTACACCATATAATCAAAACATAGCAGAAAGTGCAGAAAAGGCAGACTGCATTAAAGTGGAAATTTTTTTTTTTAGATCCTGCTACAACTGAGTGCCTGTTCCTTTAAATGCTTATGAGCCACTGTTCATTCCACCAGCTCAGCCATTCACAGCAAGGCAAACACTTTTACACTGAATATCTTTCAGCAGCAAAATCACTCAAAACACATTCTGTTGTGTCTTGGATACATTCAGGAAACAAACAGCCAAAAATGCATAAATACATGTATTTTTATAATACTTTTCAATTTCCTTAGTCTGCTGTTTGCCAGTTAACAGATGGTACTTATACATATATTAGGAAATGTTCCATTGCTAGACCTGTGTTGGAAAAGACTGTGGCCAAGATAGCTGCCCCAATATAATTTACTACTGCACCACCGTGCCACCATATCCATTTAATTATACATATTATATATCCCGGGGCAGCATGGTGGCTTAGGGTGGAGTAGCCTGGGTCCTTTCTGTGTGAAGCCTGCATGTTCAATTCAATTCAATTCAAATGTATTTATATAGCGTTTTTACAATGGTGCATTGTCTCAGAGCAGCTTTACAATATTATATTATTATATATTAAAAGGCCAATCCCAAATTGAGCAGGCCTAGAGCGAAAGTGGCAAGGAAAAACTCCCTGAAAGTAGTAGGAAGAAACCTTGGGAGGACCAAGACTCAACAGGAGACCCATTCTCCATGGGTGGCCTAGATGTTCATTAAATCAATACTTAAAAGTATATTAAATTACAGCAAAATTAGGTAAGTAACAATTTAAATCAATAACAAATCGATAATAAAATTTCAATTAGTAATAAAATAAATAAACTAAATTATAAAACAAAATAGATTATAAAATGAGTCCTCAATGGGAGGTCCTCGTCTCCTAATGTCCAAATGATGGAGGAAGTTACTGTACTCTGGTGGGACTGGGTTCTGCTGATGAAGACCAGTAGAGTGATGCTGAGCTTGAAGAACATCTAGGTGTGTGGTTTGCTGGAATTGGTACCGGAACATCAGCTTTGAGAGAAAAGAGAAAATGTAGTTATTGGTGGGCTAGGAGCACAGTGTCTATTATCCATTACTGATGTGCAGCATGAAAACTCTAGCAGCACTAGCTATAGCATCATAGCTAAAGGGAGAGAACCAGAAGTTAACACAGCCAAGAGGCAAGAGCCAACCTGAGCCATGCGTCATAGTCTAAATCTAAAAGCCTGAGTAAATAAGAATGTTTTTAGCCTAGACTTAAAAATTTGGAGAGAGTCTGAATCTTTAACTAAAGTGGGAAGTTTATTCCATAGCTGGGGGGCCTATTATGAAAAAGCTTTTCCCCCCTGCTGTGACTTTTTTAATTCTAGGTTTTGAAAGGAGCCTTGCACCCTGTGAGTGAAGTACACAAGCTGGATTGTAATATTCTAAGAGTTCGCCCAGATAATGTGGGGCCAGACTGTGTATGTATCTAACAAGAAGTATTTTCTAACCAATGCGTAATTTAACTGGTAACCATTTTAGAGACGACAGAACAGGACTGATACAATCACATTTTTAAGTTCGAGTTAACACTCGAGCTGCTGCAAACTAGTTGTAGTTTATTTAGAGATTTACTAGAACATCCAGTGAGTAAAGCGTTACAGTAATCCAATCTCGTGGTTGTAAATGCATGAACGAGTTTTTCAGCGTCTTAAAAGGAAAGGATATTTTTATGTTTAGCAATGTTACGTAACTGAAAGAAAGCAACTCGTGTGATTTTGTTCATATGTACGTCAAGGGAGAGATCTGAATCAAATGTAACACCTAAGTTTTTTACAGTTGGACTTGGCATTACCGAACAGCCATCCTGGTTTAGAATAGATGCAGCCAGCCGGTCTTTTGCAATCTTGAGTTCGACTAATAAAACTTCAGTTTTTTCCGAGTTAATTTTGTACTTCCTTAACACAATTCTCTATTTTACTGATTGTAAAGATGTCATTTGGATCAGCTGATATGTACAGCTGCGTATCATCTGCATAGCAGTGAAAACGAATAATTAAGCCTAAAGGTAGCATGTACAGTGGGTGAAGTACAGACCCCTGATCGACACCACACTTTACTTTTGAGGGCTTAGAGCGTTGAGTATTTACATAAACAAACTGGTACCGGTCGACCAGATAAGATATAAACCAAGAAAGTGCCAATCCCTTAACATCTATAGTGTTTTCTAGCCTATTCAGTAAGATCTCATGATCTACAGTGGCAAATGCTGCACTTAGATCTATAGGACAAGAAAAGAAACACGTCCATTATCTGATGATACTAATAGATAATTAAGTACCCTAATTAATGCTGATGAGGCCTTAATCCTGACTGAAATGTTTCATAAATACCGTTATTTTGGAGGTAACTACAGAGCTGCTGATAAACAGCTTTTTCTAACATTTTGGAGAGGAAAGTTAGATTTGAGATTGGTCTATACTTAGACAGAACGCAAGGGTCAAGATTTGCTTTTTTAATCAGAGGTTTTATTACGGCGCATTTAAAGGATTTTGGCACATAACCACAGGTAAGGGATGGGTTTATGATAACAAGTCATGGTTTTATAATACTAGGTATTAATTCTTTGAGTAAATGTAGGGATTGGCTCTAATAAACATTTTGATGAGCTGAACAGTGAGGACAATTAGTAATTTATAATCACTGCCTTGTTTGTCAGCAATCTAATGTTAAGTAATCCTAGCTTAAGTTTAAGATTATTATTTCTACAAGAACTATCTGTGTTTATCCTAATGAGGTTTTTTTAAATGCTTTTTGAGTGCATTTAGGTTTAGGACAGATGCAGGTAACAGACACAGTTTTAATAAAGTTAGGTCTGGGTGACGGTACATGGCTACCAGCAGTTGGTTAGGCCTAATTTGTCTGCTGCCTGACCCCTGCTCTGGATAGTCAGCCTCTAACAAATCCTGTCATAAGACTATAGGCAATACAACAGGAGATGAATGTTTTTATTGAATTGAATTGACACACAAACAGAAAGAGAAAGTATGCAACTGTTTGGGGATATTCTATTGATATAATGATTACATTGTGGTAATGATAACTGGTTTCTCTCTGTTATAAAGTACCACTGAAAACATTCCTGCACTGTGCATTTTCTTTGATGTATTAAACTACATATTTCCCTGTATATTACAAAAGATTGATTTAAATGCAACATCATCTAATTGTACTGAGGCATGAAATTATGTTTATTTGCATGTGCGTGCGTGTGTGTGTGCGTGCGTGTACCTGTGTTCGTTCGTTCGTTCGTTCGTGTGTGTGTATGTGTGTGTGTGTGTGGGAGGTGGCACATGCTGTTGTTCCCTTGTGCTGACATGTGAACCACAGTTTTCAGAGCTGTTTTTGCACCAGTGCACATGGGTGGTGCTTTGCTTTGGAAGAGTGCACATGGGTGGTGACATTGACTACAAAAGTGTTTAAACATTGGACTCAGGAATGGCAGCCTCTGAATCCTCTGTTATTACACCCAGGAGCCAGCTAAGCAAGGAAAATGCAAGAGAGATGCAGATATAGCTAGAGGAGAGAGAGAGCATGAGATATGAAAATGCATTTAGAGAAATAACGGTGACTGACTTCTACAACATTAACTGTACACAAGATTCATTTGTGTCATATAATAGATATATCAGTTCTACCGTTTTATATTCCAAACAAACAAAAATAGGTATATAATAAATAATATAATAGGCATATAATTAAATTAAAAATAGGTATATAAAACAAATAATTTGTCACATCTCATAAATAATGGACAAAAAATAAACACAACAATTTTGTTTTTCTGCCATTTGTCATGATCTGGGCTTAAAGATCTAAGGCTTTTTTATGTACACATAATGCCTTTTTCTTTTAAATATTGTTCACAAATTTGTCTAAATCTGTGTTGGTGAGCACTTCTCTGTTGCTGAAGTAATCCATCCACCTCACAGGTGTTAAGATGCTAATTAGACAGCATGATAATTGCATAGGTGTATCTTAAGCTGGCCACAATAAAAGGCCATGTTTCATCACACAGCACAATCTGTCCACCAGATTTAATGTTTATTTACATTTTCCAGCATTTAGCAGACGCTCTTATCCAGAGCGACTTACAATTAATACAGTCTTACATTTT
>JAUZST010036587.1:0-27770 GCA_034779995.1 Parotocinclus haroldoi | reverse complement strand
ATATGTTAACCGTTGTGACAATTTGCCCCCCCCCCCCCAGGTACCCGTCCCAGCATCAAGATGGCTCTGTGGTCCAAAAAGAAAACCCCCACCCCCGTCTCCTCGGCATGTGTGAGCGGTGTCTCTCCGAAGGCTTGTTTTATTACACGTAATTATCACCGTCAGCCAGCTTTTGTTTGGGTTTCCATCTTGTTCTCGCTCGGATAATCCCCAGCCCAAATCCCAGTCAATCCTCCCTCTCCCCGGATTCACGCGCTCGTCGGCGGATCGGGCGGCGTCGGGTGTTGACTGTGGAAATCCAGGCTCAGTCCCTTTAATGCACTTGCGCGGGAGCAAATGAGATGTTCCATTAAGTTTAACGGTCCACTGTACGACGATGACTCATCCTGCCAAATTATTCCAATATCACATTTCAGCGCCGGCGGCCAGCCGACACGATTGATGGCTGCTCCTGAGATAAGCTGTTTGTAATCTGCTGGGCATTCATTTTACGACCGTTGGACCGACTCTCTGTTTCAAGCTACGCGTGGTGCGACGTTCTCAGTTTAACCCTTTGAAACCCGGAGACTCGCGATACGTTCCATTTACGTCCAGAGACTCCAGCGTTCTCTTCAGCGGAAAGAAACCCAACCCCGCCCCGGTACGATATTATAAAACGTTGCATGAATCGCTCGTTTTGGATCTTTCCAACACAAGTGCTTGTTTTAACCCTCAAAAGCAGGCCTGAGGCCATTTTACGTTGCTTTAGACCGTATATAAGTGTCTCATTCTTTAGTCACATCCAAATCCAGCTGTTTTCACAGGATAAAGACGTCTCTTAGAATGTGTGATACTGAAAAGAAATGAAACCATGACCCGTTTTGGCGGATTTTTCCTGGGCCGTCTTCCACCCAATGGCCTAGCTGTAGTGAAACTAAAGAGGCTACTCTAACTCAGGAGGTCCTCACACTACAGCTGGACTCAGGTAGACCCAGGAGCCCTTGTGGAGGGATTCAATGGCATGGAAATGGACGTTTGTCCTCAGGAGGAGCACTGGTCTGACCTTGTCCACCTTCTTGCCAGGAGCAGTGCTTGCAAGATGAGAGGAGCAGAAAGTGGACCAAGGTGGCTCAGAGGATCTGCTCCAAACTGCTTCTCCTCGTTGCTAAATAGATTTCCAGACCTAATGCTGGATCCAGAGGAATCCTTGATGTTTCCAGAGTTATTCGCTGTACAGGTTTGCTCCAGAACATCCTACTTAACAAAGGCAATTTGTCTGGTCTGGTCCGGATCGGTGCCGGTCCCTCTGGGCATTCCGTTCAATCTATTGGAATCTATCCTCATGCCTTGACCTTCTGCCTCCAGGAATTACAGACCTGGTTAGGTGCCAACTTTCTACAGCTAAAAGCTAAAAAAAAATATTCTCATCTCAAAGGTCTGTTGCTTCCACACGCTGCTTTGGGGGTGCTTTGGGGTATGGTCGGGTGGGCGGGGGGCACTCTTGTTTGCCCTGTTGTCCCAGCCCTATGAAGCACATTCATTGTAAATTCCTTCTCCTTACTTTCGAAACCTCTCTCAATCGTAGGCCCTTTGATGCGGGTCTCGTTTTGGAACTCCTCGCCTCGGTTTCTGTTCTACATTTCCTTTAAACCTACCAGTTCTAGCAGTCGTGTTCCGCTTCCTCTTCTACTTCTACGTTCCCTGGTTGCTCTAGTTTATTAGATTTTTCGTAAAGCGTCCTGATGGTTCGTGGTGGACCAAAGCAGTTTCGCTCTGCCAGCTTTACAAATCCTCTACCAGACATAACAGTTGACAGGGTTTGTAGGATTCAATTGGGACAGGGATGTTTGTCGGAACGGATCCAGGAGACATCGGAATGTTTTCCACTTCCATACACATCATGTACGGGTGTTGTTGAGACCGGATCGTTTGGTGTTTTGGCATGGTCAGGGATTTAGCTCAGGGGGTTTCACACTTCATGACCCGATCTCATTTTCGAGTGGATTTAATCAGGTTTGGCCGCCCAGTCAGAGAGGAGAGCTCTCACCCTGACGATAGCTCAATCTGTTTTTCACACATGGCATAGTAAACGTGATGCCCTCAGACAGAATGCCCTCCAGATGGCTTTTGTTTACATGCCCTTGTCTGTGATTGGTCGTGAGCGTTGTTTTATCACCGCTTATTTCGTTGGGAGTTGTATTTCAATGCAGAGTGCAATGTTTATTAATAAACATCAATTCCTGCTTTTCAGGCTTGCAGCACATTCCAAAAAATGTGGCAATTTAGGGCTTGGAATGAATTTAAAGGCTGAGGGGAGTCTCGGGAGCAAAGACGGGCGGAGGATCTCCAGTTTATCACCAAATGTGTGAGAAAATGAGTGGAATGTTTAAAGATGGGAAGGGATTTCCTGTCGATATTTCTCCCTCTACAGACCATAATATCATTACACCATTCAGAATCTGGAGGAGTTTCAGTCCTAAAAACTGAACTGAAGAGGGGTGATCACTCTCCACTCCCTCACAAGCGTCATTTATCAGTATCTGATAGGAGAACAAAGGGTCCAACCTTTATCAAGCTCTAAAATCCAGAGTTACGTTCACAAATGCCACTTACAACTTTACTGTGCAGAAAACAAGCCTCGTGTTCGAACCACGCCCACAAGCTCCGCCCACTCCTCTAGGATGGACTGTCACCATGGAAATGGGGATTGTGCTCAGACCAATCTGGATTACCGGTCTTTAATGGACTAACGATTTTATTAAAAAGTCATTCCTGTCAATAAACCTCGATGAAATGCCTGTGCTTGAAATGGGTGTCCACATACTTTTGGCCTTGAATTCCTGAGCAGATCTGAAGGGAAACATGACAGCTCGGAGATAACGCCCTGCAGTGATGTATGCACTTCCAGCTCCGGCGTTCTTTGCCTCGCTGTGCCTCTCTGCAGACTCGGCTTCCAGCTTGTTAATTGATTATTTCACACCCTATAAATCACAGCCTACACGTCTGATAATTAAATGAGATAATTACTCAGCCAAAACCTGATATATTTACCCAACGATTTCATCTTGCCATAAGACGTCACCCCCCTGGAGATCCCATTGTTAAGAGCAGCTCTTTCGTCGTGGTCCGTATGTCTTGACATTTTTATTCCCGTATTGTTTGATCTTCCCGTTCCTGCTCCTTTATCCATAATGCCGATCAAAAGAGTGGGTTCCCTGCTACGCGACCCCTCCCGTCACCGACAGGGGCTACTTTCAAACGTCTTTTGTGTCTGTTCAGTTCAGTAATTGGATCTGATTATTTTTCGATTCATGCAGCATGCAGCACTCTTATCAGGCTGTGTAAAATCCAATAGTTGTCATTATGCCGCGTTCAAACGAATTTATTTCCTCAACCAATGCAACCGAGATACTATTATATGCACTGAAACTCTCAGCTGCGACCCCCCACCCCCACCCCCAACCCCAACCTCAATCCCAACCCCACCCTCTATCCCACCCTCTATCCCACCCCCAACCCCACCCTCTATCCCACCCTCTATCCCACCCCCAACCCCAATCCCAACCCCACCCTCTATCCCAACCCCACCCCCAACCTTAATCCCAATCCCAACCTCATTTTTTTTCCACTTTTTTCTCCGTTCCCGGACCATGAAATAAAACCACGCGGCGTATAAACTTTGGCGTAATCGTTTCCGAGCTCGGACTTGTTCACATGGTAACGCTGAATGCTTCAGGCTTTCGTGGAGGTCGTGGAGTCCATGACCTTGCTCCACATCATGCCGGCGACTCCGAACACCGTTTTCGTTTTGGTATGTAGAAGCTCTCAGCAGATCCTAACCCAGCTGCTCAGGATCTGGCCCCAGCTAAGTGATCCCATCCAGCATGATCCATCAAGAGCCCAGGTCGTGGGAGCGCAGTGGGGGCAACGTAAAAATGTTTTATTCGTGACAGCGCGAGGCCTGGAGCCAGCGGTTTGAACATTGCTCACAGGAAGCCTTGTCAACTTTTGGCCCTAATTCTCCACTGAGGGTTGCAGCATTTTTCTTTCCTGTGAACGTTTCAGGCTTGGATGGCGTTGTGATTTATTATACACTGGAGCGGACGGCGTGTTATAAACTGCAGCCTGTGCTCGAAGGACTAGCCTAACGTTTGAACTCGTTTTTGGGGACTCGGAATTCATCGGAAAAAGAGTCGCACAGCTGCTAGGACTCTGCATGACCTCTGGGTCAGTGGCCGGTAACGAGACTGGAGGTCTTTCCTCAAGACAAAGGCCAGCACGAACGCAGATCAACATCAGTCTTGTTTCAATTACAGAGCTTTTAAAGGCCAAAGAACTGTGCGAGCCGTGCTTGGTGGAACTAAAACAATCGATAAAACGCTTTCCCAACAGCAGTCCTGCTCTAAAATGCTCTCTAAACATGGACCGGTCCAGGACCGAACCCAGGACTCAACCTACAGGATGCAAAAGTGAAATGAAACAACAGACTTTGATTTTTTAAAAACTTAAAGACTTTAAAGACTTTGATTTTGTGCCAAATGCTTATCAAACAAAAAGCTTCTATCCTGCAGAGATCATTAGGCAGAGGCTCTAGTCTCCAAAAAAACAAAACCCGATTTCATTTCCTCCCCGGTCACCAAGATCAGAGCTTCCCAACCTTCTTGCGGTCCAGAACCTGGAAGATCAAACCGCAATAACGTCCTGTCAAACGCTGACAGATTTTATTAAGGGAAGAAACGGACGCAACATCACAACCTCCAAATCAGACTTTTTTTCTTTTTTTCTCGGAATGTAATCGGTTTAGTGGTGTTAGTTACCCCCCCCCCCCCCCCAAAAAAAAAAATAATTCTGAGCTACGTAGGAGTGTGCGATATTGACAATACCACGATAGCAATAACCATAATTAGACAACACTTTGCACCCTTCAAAAACATGCCTACGCTATTCTTCTTCTTCTTCTTATTATTATTATTATTATTGTAAGTCGGATTTGGGTCAGGTGTGTTTACGGCATCCCTTACATGAAGAACCGTGCAGAAATCCTTAGATAAGGACAGGATGAGCCTGGGTTCGAACCCACATTGCGGCTTTAATAATGGCTTTATTTAGCAGCTCCAGTGATAGCAGGGTTCAAAAAGCTTCTCACCAATGAGAGGGGCGACACACTTTCCTTTCTTTTCTTTTCCCACCTTGTTGCGTTTGGTTTTGTTTCAGTTTGTAGTGTTTCCCCGTCACTTCGAAAAGCATTGCAAACACAGTTTTTGATTTCAAAACAAGAAAGCGAGCCCAGCAGATCCACTTCAGAACCCACAAATGGGCATTTCTTATATTATATTCATCTGGAGAACGTCTCTAGAACCTAACCTTGGTCTCCCCAGTGGGTTCCTGACTCCTGCTTCCACTGAAGTTCCTTTTTAAACTGTTTTTTTTTTTTCTTACCTCGTCGATTTGAAGCCTCTTGGGTTTGACGTACACCCAAACAGAATCGACTGGAATCGAGCCGAAGCCATAACGGACAGCTCTGCGTATTTTCAGACTGACAAAGCGGATTTGTTCGGCGCTGAATCTCTCAGATTCCTCACACGCATAATTTGCGTTGCGCTTATGTTTTGAGGTTGGAAAACGGGCCGTTTTGAATAATACATGCAAACAGCCCGGAGCGCACACGGTGTGATTGAGGAGTGCAAAAAAAAAAAAGAAGAAGAAGAAGAAAGTGAACAGGCAGCAAATGAACGGCACATCGATTCTTCTTCTAGGCTGTAATGAAATGTGTCAGCTGGACAGATTAGGCATTTAATATCCTGCATTTTTCTCACCCCGGAATCCCGCGCTGGAAAAGAAAAGCAGAATGATGGACCGTCGCGTTTAAACGACTAATTCCTCTCAGACAGCGGGTCCGAGATGTATACATGGCATGCTGTTAGGTCCAGCGAGTTTGCTTCACGGTCTGAGAATGAACGCTTTATTAAAAGGGTGACGAGTTTGTCGAAATGAAGACGCGAAATGAAGCGGCGCTACGTCTTCCAAGAGCCTAAATATTTAGAAAGTACGAGACTAAACGTGTGTGAGTCATCCCTTTCAAACCCATATTACACAACGCGCTGGCCAACAAGCGGCAGAAACGGTTGTACAATCCCTGTACGTGTTATTTAGCGACTCATCTTCTGTTCAAAAGTGAGGAGACACCCGTCAAACACCGAAAAAGGGGTCTTTATTTTAGCTTTGACCACGGATAGGTCCTGGTCCCTTTAAGAAGGAGGTGATTCTGCTTGGTTTCTCAGGTCTTTAACTGTTGGAACTTGGAATTCGTTTTTTCTTTTTTTTCTTTTTTTTTTAAATGGACTGGAGAGGGTCCAACTATAATAGCTTTCTTTTCCTCTGGGCTTCCTCCAAAAACACCAGAGTCTTCCCAATCCCCCAACACTGGAATCTGCTTCCGTTTCAGTACGGTTGACGCGGCCCTGTTTGTTCGGTTTGTTTACCGTCGTTAAATTGTGAAACAACAAAGCATTCGTAGGGGTTCGATTGGAGGTCCTTGTCCACGGCTTCACGACCGATCTGGTGTCTCCCCTTACAGTTTCGACTTAATTATATTAAATAACGTGCAGCACTAAAACTGCATAGTATTAGCATTAACTCTAGCAATTTATTAGTAAGTACCACGCCAGCTTTAAGAGGTGCGGGATTTGAACCCTCCACCTTTTAATCAGCAGTCCACAGTCCCGAGTCACTCCTGAGTCACCACTGCCCTACTTGCATTTAAAGCAGGGCCGAACCCGGACCCAGGAGTGCCTGAATAAGCTGAAGCCATTGGTTGTGAGGGTGCTTACACACTCGCTCCACATACCAGTCTTACAGGAGGTCTGTTTTCTGTGATAACATTCAGAACCGGGCTAGTGCTTCGCGGGGCGAGATGGGAGCGACGAGGCACGGGCGCTACGTTACGAACGTGGGTAATTTTAATGCCAGGTCACAGAAGGTCTGCGCCACACTGACTTGCTCTTGTCCCTCAGGAGACGTCCAGACGTGCCATACATGGTTTTTTTTTGCACTTGAGAAGAAAAGCCTTAGGCAAACATGTTATCTATCATCTGACCTTCACCGGTGAGAGAAAAAAGCAAGACAACACAGATCTACATAAATGTTCTGCCTTGGTAAGAACTGACTCGTGTTGGACGTGAACCAATTAGGAACGTTCTATCTAAATTCACAAAGCATCTGGCAGGTGTTAGCGAGTCAAAGAGTGAGCTGAATATATAATGCCGCACTCTTTCTCTCTCTCTCTCTCTCTCTCTCTCTCTCTCTCTCTCTCTTGTTTTGCTCGCAGTCAGACCTTCATAAATAAATATGGTTAAGAAGGACGGGCAAAGTCAACATCCGATATGAAATCCGAGGCTCGTTTCACCTAATGCAGGTCACCAGGTGGAACCTCCCTCCAAATGTCACCTTCAACCAGTTTAGCTTTCGGTCGAGCGTTAAAAAAAACATGTACTCTGGTCAATACTTCCATTCTTTCAGTGATACGTTTCTCCATTCTCTGCTTTTCCATCTTGGACATGGACTTTTTAAAGTCCATAAAACAATTTTCCAAACTGAATACACCAAGATTAGAGATTAAAAAGGAATCAGTAATGTGTAGGACACCATGGCCGTGGCTGCTGCTCTGATTTCTAGACCCATCCTGGATGGTTTGTGTCTTCAGGTCATGGTGCAGGATCTCAGTCAGATAACGATCTGGACTTGGACTTTGCAGAAATGGACGTGTAGCTCCATCCCGACGGATGCTCCTACACACTATCGTTAGAACATTGGAACGATGGTTGTGCGTGTGTGGTGCTCTTTCATTAACGTTTGTTTGTTTGTTGTTCTTATGATGCACATGAACAGCACATCCCATGATCCCATGGGGTTTTATTGCCGTTACTTTTGATTTCGCTTGAGTTATGGATGTATGGTTATTTGATCAACTAGCTGAACTCGCGGGTTCTTAGATGGCGAGGCCATATAGGCAACGTTCCTGACTCATTCCTGATTTTTCCCATTTCTCATACTGTCACTTGGTTGCATGGGAAACTGGAGCCTTATTACACGAGTTCAGTGGTAGCACTGGGAATAGGGACTGGCTCGGTGGCAAAATTTCTCAGTTCGTCCAGATAAATTTGCCCGTCCCCATGAGCGAAAGCCCAGAATCTACTGGGAATTAGTGTGAATGGCGCCCCTGACAAGCTCAAATAATCCAATTAAAGTTTTACACCTTACGCGCACGGCTGCAATTCAACAAGTGTCATTAATTAACTTTCAAAAGATGTGTCACTGCACAAAATCACTCGAGGTTCACAGACAGGTTGTCTTTGAGCACTGTGGGCAAAACCGCGCTTTTATTTTGTGTGTTTAAAAAACAAAACTGTACTCATGGTGTGAAATGTACTAATTAGATGTTGTAGAGGCTTAGTAAATCTGTGTTTGAAGGTGTTTCAGAACTGTTGGCGCAACTTAAATGAAACACCCAGCCTACTCATAATGAATATTTCAGTATAACGATCGTTTTCATGGCCGACGTTAAACATAGGACTACATTACCCAAAATGCTGGTCTATTCATCGCCGCTCACTTGCCTGTGCGTTGCATTCTGGTAGATTGAGTCCACTTGCCGGCGTCTCGCCTCACGCCTCGCTTTATGCAACATTTCTTGCGAAAACGCCGAACTTGCTTAAACACGGCACACGGGATGTTGAAATGACTGTTTACTGGTCGGTTTTCGGGTGTTGAAAGCGACATTTATCAGTTATTAGTCTCGATTGTTAAAGCGGGAAACGGTAAACACCAGCCAACGCTCTTCAGTAACGGATTTGCGTGACGTCACTACAACTCAGACCCGCTAAGTTTATCAACGAACAAAAGCAATTAGCATAAGAAAGACACTTTTTAAATTACAACTTGTATTTTTATATATAAACCTGTTCAATGTGTTTAGGAATGGAGATTTAATTTAAGGCTGCCATGACAGTCAGTGAAATGATGGAAAGAGCTCACGTTAATTAAAAATAACAGATGCGGCATCATTGTGGATTTTTATTGCGCGATATTCCTCAATTTCATGAGCAGGTCACTCCTAGAAGTGTCCCGAATGAATATTAAACAGTATGAACGATAAAAACAGGTGATTCGTACGTTGTTTTAACTGTTGGAACCCTTTTAAGAATACAAATTAAATACCTATGGGAACATTCAGTCTCTTTTCACCTGCTAGCATGATTTAGGGAAGAGAAATGCATAGAGAACGTACCAAACTCCACACAAATTGAGGTCAGTTTTGGTCCCAGGGTCTTTTAATTAGTAATTAGTAGTTGGGTCACATCAGAGTATTGTTTAGTGTTGAAGGTAATGGGCTATTGACTTGGTCCTATGTCCTTTTATCCACACTAGCTTGTATGATTTTGTCTGTTGTAAGTCGCTCTCGTTATTTTGTCTCCTCTATATGCATTGTACATGCAAAAGTGACATCGTAGTAAACTAAAGGTCAAACCCAAAAATGACATTGGGCTCCTGTTCTTATTTTCTAAGTGCATCCATCAATCTACAGTCTGATCTCCAGGGTCGTGTTCATCTTATTTTCCTGATAGCAGCAGGATCTGAGAAAAGCCTATCAAAGCCTGTCTACACTTGAATCATCAGATGATGGAAGTAGCTCCTGTCCATCTGAGCTCACAGGCTTAGCAAAAGAGCACTTTACCTTAAAGCAACCACACACCGCATTTTTGCTTTAAAATCACGTTGTATTAAAGATTGCATTGAAGATTATTAAGCTTAATGTGCTGGGCCAAGATGTTCTTTACCGCGTCCCGGTGATGCTGGTCGTTGGTTTTGTCCAGTCGCCGTCTCAAAAAGATATAAAGCCAAGAAGCTTCTTAGATTTTGCAGAAGAGCTGATCTTTGTCGAATCAATGCAACACAGAAACACCCATTACACTGATTACCAGGATAAAAATGATGAACGCTGTGAATTAATCAAATAAATCAGCCACTCGCTATGGCAGCTTATGGTTTTCCACATGGCTGTCGGGGTTTTTTTTGTTCTTTATGTGCCGACTGCTCATAAAAAAAAAATCCTGGGTGTTTTAACATCAGGTGCTCGGTTTTATCTTGGCTTGTGACTCACCGTTCAATAAAAGAGTGACAGGTGGAAAACAAACGCCCATTTTTCCTTGGCCACGTCATTAAGATCATGGAGTTTGACGTTTTAATCGAATCGGAATTAGATTACGCAGTAACGGACGACAACGAGCTGCCACTAGGAGTCAATTTTGGATCAGGGATAAAAACCTGGCTTGATGCTTAAAAAGTAAGGACAAATAGGCGTCTGTAATGGAGTTAAGTCAGAAGTCTGTGGACGCTTCTATCTCGCCGGGATTCTTGGGTCCTGGAAGAGCAAGGTGTCACAGGGAAAAAAGGAATTTGACGGGGAAGATAGGAAAGCCGTGTATCCTATATGCTGCCATGCAGCGGTCAGCATCATGCATCCTCCACCGTGCTTCAAAGCCGGTTTATATGTATGCACAATCTTGTCCTTGAAACGTTCTAAGACAAAGGGGCAAGAGTGGATCTTGGGCTTGGGCCAGGGTAAAATAAACTCCAGCGCCTTCCTCACAGCTCGGTTTTTTCTGTATGCTAATGTTTTCAGACCTCTAGCCATTTTAGCGCCGGATTTACGGAGGTCGAGCCACTTCGGTCCTGTTTAATTTGTGTAAACATTAGTGCGCTTCGAGTAGCTTTTCGACTTTTTTTTTTTCCAGCGTCCTTGTTTATTAGCGTAATCTCTTTTGGCATCAACAGGTTTCAGCGTGATTACTTTAACAAGTCCATTAACTCCTATAAATACATGAATTCTCAGAGAGATGACATTTTGCCCAGCCTCCTCCTCCTCCTCCTCCTCCTTCTCCTCCTCCCTTGTCCTCCATCCTTCCCTCCCTCTCCCTCTTCCTTTCTTCTCCCCGGCTTTCATCGAGCCCTTCGTCTCTGCACAGTCCCTCGAACCAATCCATTCATCAGCTTGTTATCTCACTAATTGAGTGCTTAAACGAATCAGGCAGCGTGGATAAAGACGAGAGCGCCGGAGAATGGTGCTTGCTCTTTGCTCTCGACCTGAACTCCTCACTCGTTTGATATGCGACGTTTAAAACGGCAAACAAGTTCTGCCCCTGAACAACAAAGCGCCTGTTCTGGATTAGTATTATTCCTGAATGCTTCTTTTCCCCCTGACTTCAGATCCTGATGTTGTTAAATCGTATTATCTGGAGAGATGTGATTAGAGACGATGATATAATAAATAACTTTCTCGTTCCATATTCTTGTGGTACTCTGGATAAGAATGGGTAGTACCGGGGAATTATGTAATGACACGAACGTGGACTAATCCAATCAGGCTGGAGTTAATGGGTATTATTGAGGCACTTCTGCTGGCTCTGAGGAGCCTGATTAATAGGTTTCGAGAGCCTTCACGCGATCGCTAACACATCGTTTATGGGTTGAATCTCAACCCCTTGGTGGAGACCTGACCTCAGAAGGTTTGTCCAGGTGCATTGTGTTTCTAATAGCCTTCTTAAACCACTTGTCAAAGCTGGTTTGTGGCGGACGTCTGGAGGTATTAATGTACGACATAACACTGAAAAAAAACACAATAAGAACAGGGTCGTGTAGGTTTAGGGAACTTGTTAGGTAGTGCTGAGTTTTCGTGGTTTGATGCCTGGAGTTTAGTGCTGTAGAACCTCATTTGGACTCTTGTCTTGGTCTCGTGTCGGGCTTGGGGTAAGGCAGACTTGAAATGGAAAATGGAAGGTGAAGATTAGTTACTAAACTGATCTTTTTATGCCACTGAAACATCCTCGGTTTTGTGTTGGTCTCGGACGCTGGACGGGCCATCATGACCTCGGTACCTCTCGAAGCAGAGATTTAAGTTTGGTGCGGTTTGGATTTGGAACATCCAGAGCCCAGATCCCTAACTGTTAACACTCCGTCGCTTGATGCATAAAGAATTTCAAGACCTCTTTTTCTTTAAAGACTAATTTTAGCACCGTTTCTCCAGGGCTCCCTGGATGTGACAGTAGCAATCATCTGACGTCAACGGTATCCAGCTGGAGCTCTGAGCCACTTACGTTATAAAAAATGACATCCAGGCTCTTCCCCTTCAGTGTGGCCGGAAGGAGTTTTACTCCTCCCCCGTGGATCTCACATATGCCCCGGGACGGTAAACAGCCCACGTCATGTGCAACACATCACCGCGATGACATCAACAGTGCTGGAACATAACGAAGGTGTGAAATGAGAGTGTCTAATGACACAGAAATAAACAAACTGACCTTGGACAGGGGAAGGGCGAGAGGATGGAAAATGAGAGTGCTGAACAGTGGAAGGGTGACGTGAGACAAAGATGATAGGGGAATCAGTGGGAGTGGACATGAAGGGACGGATTAATGAGGCCGGGCAGCATTACGGTGATCAAAGATGATCAAAATGGTCCTTCGGGATCTTTCATTGCTGTTTCATGGATCAGGTTCCACAGCTGAGCGTTAGTTCCAAACTTCCCATGGTGGTGGTGTAAAGCAGAACCACTGGAACTTCATCATCTGGAGGTAGAGCTGAGAGGTTTTGGACTGAAACTGTTGGCACGAAGGCTAAGGTTCAAATCCCAGCCCTGACAAGGTGGCACTGTCGGGCACCTGAGCAAAGAGCTGAACCCATGCTGACATTATACCGTGTACAACGTTATGCAAGCACAGGTGGATGAATCTGATTGGACTGCACAAACTGCTAGCCTCTACCCCTTAGACCGTCTTTAGGAGGGACTGGAAACCAAGCGTGAGCCAGAGCACGTTACAAGCATCGCTAACATGGTCTCACTTAAACACTCTTGGCTGAATGGAAGCAGAACCCAGCAGTTAGCTTTTCAAAGGGTAGTGCAGTGCCCTTAGAGGAAAGAGGATCCAAATCCATGGATGTTCATCCTCATTTTTGGATATTTGTTGACGCTGATAGCTCATAATCTTCTTTTTTAGCAGTGCATATGGCTCCAAAAAAGCCATGCCTGAAAAGCTTTAATCGTTCGTCTAGTCTGGAAGTGGAAATGCGGTATTAATCAACACAGGGAGCTCTTCCTGAAGCCGTTGTTCCTTTCACTGGGCTTTGTAGCACCAGCATTGAGGCTTCTTCTCACGTACTGCGTATCCAGTGCGAATAAAGAGCAGACAGCTGCCTCATGAAAGAGTCCTCGCACTCGAGGCTTTTAGTGCTGTGGGAAGATCAATATTGAGAGAAGACCCACACAATCGTACACAATTACCTACCTGAATTCTTTCACTCAACAATAACAAATGTCCAGCTTCCTCTGAGCCTTGTAGCCTGCACATCTATGCTCTAGGATTAAAAACATGACATCAGACCTAACCAGAGCGCGCCACCGTGGACCAAAACACAACCTGCTCACAGAAGAACAACCCCATTCTCAATAACTAAGGTCATACATTGTGTAGTCCATGCGTGTTCTCCTCCTTTATCATTCCGGCACCAACCCGATTCAGAGCGTTAATCCTCTGATGGGATGACATCGATGTTTGGCATGGATTTGATGGTTATCTGCTAAAGGAACTCCCTCCAGGATGGGCGGGAACCGATAGAGGCGCTCCAATATTGAACCTAGATACCTTAACCATAGAGAGGATCCTCAGTCCAAAGGCTCTGCTTATGTAATCCAAGCATGGCATCGTCCAAGTGCATGGAATATCGAAAGAAAATAAAACAAGTCATGTAAACTCACGGGCCGCTTCAAGAGTCACCAATGCCCTGGACCTCCCCAAAGATTTGGAAAAAACACTTCTATTGAGCAAGTGAGATCAATGTTAGTGATGAGTTCTGGTTTAGAGTCAAACTCTGTAGCTAATATTTGTCTGCGCCCGGCCATGAATGATCCATAAAAGGGGTGTCCAAATACTTTTGGACAGCGAGTGTAAATCGATAATGGAATGCCATGCCGAACTGAAGAGCACCGCTTTTGATTTGCCTACAATTCAACTCTTTTAGTGCTATGGAAAGGGAATTGGGTCAAACCTGCCCACTTATGGACCCACCATGACCACGGTCAGAAGAAAGAACTTATGGAAGATGAACGATGACAGTTAATCCCAGAAGAACCCAGGCACCTGATTTAGATGCATTAATGGGAACATACAGATTGAGAACATGCCAAAATTCACATGGACAATAACCAGAGCTCTGGGTCAGAACCAGCATTCTGGTCATCCTTGCGTTCCCAGGCCAATCCCAGACCTGCCAGCTTGCCATGTCTGGCCAGCTTACCATCATAACCTTGTGAAGTGTAATCGGTAGTTCTTGTAGTGTTGTTGGTGGGCATTTACTCCACAAAGTGCCCTAGGTAGGCTCCCATCACATTTGCTCTGTGTACAGATGATCTCAGTCCATGCCAGGCAGGGTGGTAGATAGATAGGTAAGCCCTCTCATTGGAATGCATCATGATTGCTCTCGCTGGAGATGTGACCTGGGGCACCGAGCTGCATCCGGGAGACCTGTTAAGAAAACTGAGCTCGGCCGTCGTTCCGGCTCACATTGTGTCTGGAATGGCAATGGCCTTCCTGATCCAGGCCTCCTGCCAGCTCTGCCCATGGCTCTGTGTCTTTCCCTTCTGTTAACGCCGGGGTTCTGGTGTTCGTCCCCAGGCTGAGATGTTTGGTGAAACAGCTGGAGCGCGGCGAGGCCTCTGTGGTCGACCTGAAGAAGAATCTGGAGTATGCGGCGTCGGTCCTGGAGTCCGTCTACATCGAGGAAACACGGTAAGGTTGCTGCTGTGTGGATGACCGTTTGTGCCCCGTTTTGCTGTGCATGAGCCAGCGTGTACCCAGAGTAAACCCACACAGACATGGGGATAACATGCCTTGTCCAGGGCTCCGGTCCTGCCAATATCAGTGTTCCCACATCTTTATGCGACTTTCAGGATCGAGCCAATAATAACTGAGACGGATTAAGGATTAAGCCGAGAGCCGGAGGTCCGGACCCAAATATAAGTGGGAGCCGTAAACAGGCCGAACGATGCCATGTGCTTGGTGTCTGATTCCCGGAACCTCTTGGCTTTGATTCTTCTCATTCCTGACATTTCTCCCTGTAGGCGCCTGGTGGACACGGAGGACGAGCTCAGCGACATCCAGTCGGACTCTGTACCCTCGGAGGTGCGGGACTGGCTGGCGTCGACCTTCACCAGGCAGATGGGGCTGATGCTGAGGAGGACGGAGGAGAAGCCGCGCTTCCGCAGCATCGTCCATGCCGTCCAGGCCGGAATATTCGTGGAGAGGTGAGAAGGGGTAACTCAGAATTTTTTGTTTGTGAACCCCATCAGAACAACCTGACTTCCAGTCCAACCGACACCAGGTCCTAGTTCACCTCAGTCAGATCCTCCAACATCCATTGTATTGATGGTTTGATCCTTGCAGGCCCTTGAATTTTAGGACTTTGACCTTTAGGGTCTCAAACTGTCTTCTGGTCTCGGGGAACGTCGACGGGAACAAACCAGAGTTTATAGCGACCGTGTGTCTATTACTGTTCAGGGACTTTTAATCAGGAACCATTCCAAAGGGTTCATGAAGAATGCTTAAGGGATCCTCACAAAGGCTTAATTCAGAACCAATAAAACCTCCATGAGATGTTTCAAAGTCTAGCTAAAAAAGGAACTTCCTGCTCGCTGTACCTGGCTGACGTTCTGTTATTTCCCCCTGACAGGATGTACCGCCGGACCTCCAACATGGTGGGATTAAGTTATCCACCCAGCGTGATCACAGTGCTGAAGGTACTGACAGTCCACGGCAACCTTATTAGATCCTACAGACAGAGCAACAGCGTTCTTCATCGTTTATCTGATTTTGTTATCGAACATCCGTCCATCCATTTCAGCCCTGCAGGACGTTTCAAAAAAAGGTGGGACGGGGCAATTTAGGGTTGGTAATGAGGTCAATAAGGAGCGAAGATGATCAGAGGAACTCCCTCCTGGTCATTGCCAAATGTTTTATCACCAAACGATGCTCCTCAAAGGAAGATCGGAAGGGATTTCCTGTCGATATTCCTCCCTCTGCAGACCATAATATCATTACACCATTCAGAATTTCATTCCTAAAAACTAAACCGAAGAGGGCTGATCACTTTCCCCTCCCTTAGAACCGTCATTGATCAGTATCTGATAGGGGAACGTGGGTAAGGGATTAGTTTATCCCAACCTTTATCGAGTTCTATAATCCAGAGTTACGTTCATAAATACCGCTTACAACTTTACTGTACCAAACACAACCAGGTCCACAAGCTCCGCCCACTTCCCTGGGATGGGAGGCATCTAGGATGGACCGTCACCATGGAAACGGGGATTGGGCTCAGACCCATCAGGATTTCAGAACCTTAATGGACCAAAAGATGGAAAAAGGGACCTCTATCACGGTACGGGGTCAGGTCCGGACCCTTGGTTGAAGGAAATGTTAGAAACGCTTTTTATGTTTTTTTTTATTGATTTGCATTTTCCACACCGTCCCAAACTTTATTTTTTTCAGCCTTGGGTTTGTTTATAGGCGGCTCTTAATCGAGCCACACGTCTGGCTGAATTCTGTTCGTTTAGCCTGGGGGTGCTCTGGAGTCAGTGTTTGACTGCGTTTCGTACCTCTGGTGTTTGGATCAGGGTGTGAATATTTATTTCAGAGGGTGGCACCCCAGCCGTAAAATCTGCAGGCCACATATTTCAGGGTTCAACGAGGGAAGACGAAGGACTAAAGGAATTTGGAATCTCATCCTGTACTCCAGTGAACCGGGGATTCTCTGGGTGTGTGAGGGATGATCACGGGACGATCGTTTCACTTTGGATTTTTTTTTCCAAGCTGAACATCACGTTTTAAGAAATATCTTGTCGTTACCGAGCGTGTTTCTTGATTCTCCCGCAGCACGTGGACACGTGGTCGTTCGACGTGTTCGCTCTGAACGAAGCGAGCGGAGACCACGCCCTCAAATTCATCTTTTACGAGTTGCTCACCAGATACGACTTAATCAATCGCTTCAAGGTAAGACGCTCTCTGTATTGCCCGGGTCTTACATCACTCAAATCGGTCCCAGACATGCGCTGCATGGGCAAAAGTATGTGGACGCCCAGCCGAAGTGCCTGCAGACGGAGATGGATTTTTGAATGGGCGATAATCTCCAATCTAAAATCGTTTTAAAGCCTCGTTATAGGAGCTGCCGGTGACAGGAGCTGAGGTGTCTGGTTGGTGCGGTGTCCGTGAATGACTTTTACTGCTCGGCTCGTGAACGTGATCGCTTTCTTTCTCTCTCTCTCTCTCTTTCTTTCTCTGTGCTGCTCCGGAACCTCCTCAGATCCCCATCTCTGCGCTGGTGTCGTTTGTCGAAGCTTTGGAAGTGGGCTACAGCAAGCACAAAAACCCCTACCACAACCTGGTCCACGCGGCCGACGTCACTCAGACCGTCCACTACTTCCTGCTGAAGACGGGGGTGGTGGTGAGTAACGGGCTTGGGAGGTACGAAGGGTGGAAGAGGGTCAAGCCTGATCGGTTCTGAGCTTCTCTGCCAAAAGAGGCTTGGTGATGTGGGTCATTAAACCTTCAGCGGTGTGAGATTCCGTTACAGGAACGACACCCGTGCTCTGAGTTTGAGATCTTCCTTTATGGAGCCTCCAGGATCTACCAGTGTGGCCAGTTTTGGTGCCCGTCTCCACCTTTGCTCTTCTGTCCTTGCAGCACTGGTTAACCGAGTTAGAAATCTTCGCTATGATATTCGCTGCATCTATCCACGATTACGAACACACCGGGACGACCAACAACTTCCACATCCAGACCAGGTATTGGTACGAAGAACGAACGGTTTTTACCTGCCGTTTTAACGTTTCTTAAAGTCCATCCAACGAGTTCCTTTGAAAACGGAGATGCTGTCACTCCTTATGTGCTCGTTTGACCGATTAGATCGGACTCGGCGATACTGTACAACGACCGGGCGGTGCAGGAGAATCATCACGTGAGCGCTGCCTATCGCCTCCTCCAGGAAGACGACGAGATGAACATCTTGTATAACCTATCCAAAGACGACTGGAGGTACCAAGAGTTGAGAGTGCCTAGCCAAAAATACCCGGACACCCTACTCCTACTACAGACTCCTTTCCCTTCCCTCCTTTTAGAGAGTTCCGTACCTTGGTGGTCGAGATGGTCCTGGCCACGGACATGTCCTGCCACTTCCAGCAGATCAAGGCCATGAAGAACTTCCTGCAGCAGCCCGAGGCGTGAGTGCATCCGCATTTCCACGGGAAAACAAAAAAACAAAACAGGCGGGGTTACGGACCTTCAGCTCGTTGTGATTGTGCTCTGCAGGATCGACAAACCAAAGGCCTTGTCGCTGTTACTGCACACTGCAGACATCAGCCACCCTGCCAAAAAGTGGGACCTGCACCATCGCTGGACCACCTCGCTCCTGGAGGAGTTCTTCCAGCAGGTCAGTGCTCTCGACACGTTCTGCTTTAAAACAAACCGTGGCTGTTCTGAAAGACCCTGACCATGCTTCCTCCACCATGCTTCTTATGGAGAAGCTTGTTGAGGAACCAGATCTTTCTCCAGGTTCTTCCTAGACGTCCTTCCATCGCCACGTGGTCCACTAGAGGCGTTTCGTGAAGCTGTTAGCCCAGACCAGGCTTCTTTTGCGTGACTGTATAATCGTAACAGATGAAACCTCGTGAGATCTTCCCGATTAAGAAGCACCTTCTGTTTCCTTTTGGAGACGCGAACCAAGCGCAGGACTTCCCCTCTAATCCTGGGAGGTTCCCCAGACGAGGCTGTAATCTCGTTAAAGGCTGCTCGTTACCTCATTTGCATTCAGCCGGCATAAGCCGTCCCCACACACTCCTAATCCGTCTGTACTTAATATTCATCAGCGGCTCGCACTGAGGAACACGAGCCTCCCTGGATCTACACCATCGCTCTTTAATAAGGGAATTGGGATCCAGGAAGAGAATCTCAGAACCTTTTCAAGTAAACTGACTCATGTTGCTTTTGGGTTCCGTTTAAAAGCCGACTGGGAAATTCAGATAGTTACAGCGATAATGGTTTGGTTCATCATCAGAAGCTCCAGAGTCTCTGAGGAGTTACAGGAGGACAGGACGTTTCTAAATCTGAGGGAGTCCTCTAAAGTGTGAGGGCGTGGCAGGACTAAAGGGTTCATATGAGACGTCCACTAAGCAAGAGAAGCTGCAAAGAAAACAGCCATACTTATAGGCTGACTTAAACAAACAGCACAAAAAGGAACCTCTCAGTGTGGGACTGGAACTGGTACCAGGACATATTAGTGTCAGGACTGGAACTGGTACCAGAACATTTTAGTGTGGGACTGGAACTAGTACCAGAACCTCTTAGTGTCAGGACTGGAACTGGTACCAGAACATCTTGATATGAGAACTGGAACTGGTACCAGAACCTCTTAATGTAAGGACTGGAACTGGTACCAGAACATCTTGATATGAGAACTGGAACTGGTACCAGAACCTCTTAATGTAAGGACTGAAACTGGTATCGGAACATCTTAGAGTAAAGACTGGGACTGGTACCAGGAATTCTTAGTAAAGACTGGAACCTTTTAGTGTCAGGACTGGAACTGGTACTGGAACCTTTCAGTGTCAGGACCGCCTTTTTTGGGCGTGTTGTCCTTCCTGGGTGTTTAACCTCCCGTTTCTCCATAAGTATCTGTACCCGTTTGTTCAGATGTTTGGTGATACCTCCTTTGATCTTAGGGGGATAAAGAGTCGGAGCTGGGCCTTCCTTTCTCTCCTCTCTGTGACCGTAAGTCCACCATGGTGGCCCAGTCCCAAATCGGTGAGTCATGAAGGAATTGTGATCTCTGCCCTCTGCTTTCTGCTGCTTCTCTAAACGTCTGTTTATCTCCTAACATTCAGGCTTTATCGATTTCATCGTGGAACCCACCTTCACCGTGCTTTCTGACATGGCTGAGAAGATAGTGACGCCGCTTATCGACGAGGCTTCGCAGTCGGGTCTGGCCAGCTTCAGACGTTCCAGGTCAGAAAGTTTATCAGTCGGCCAAAGGTCTCAAAAGGATCTGAATCCTTCTAACGGCTTTTAGTCCTGGTAGTTCGGCTTGGTGGGTGGATATTTCCGGCCACACTTTCTAGGGGTTTTTTTGGACCAAAAATTGACTTAGCAGCAGGTTGCGTTACGACGGCTAACCGGACGTTCTGCTTGGTTTAACAGTCTGAATAACATCCCATCAGACGGCAAGCATGCCAACGTGAAAAGCACGAGCTCTGAAGGAAGCACGTCGCTCAACAGCCCACTGCACAGCGTCGACTTCAAACACTTTAAGGGAACCTGGAATGAAGAGGTGCACCAGAACAGGGAGAAGTGGAAGGCTCTGGCGGCTAAGGGTGAGGAATTTCGCTTCTTGGTGGCATCTCGGAAGTGCGACTTCTTACTATTCTTTTCCAAAATTTGGCTGAGGACGTTTGGGCGATGGGTTTTACATCTCGTTCAACGTTTGTCCTTGCAGACCTAGAGGAGAAGGCCAAAAAAGAGGAAGAGGAGGAGGCCAAGGAGAAGGAGAAGGACGGTCCGAGCGAACTGGACCAGAGCGAAGAGAAGCCGGACGTCAAGAAAGACAGAGACAAAACGGGCACGAAACCCGCGTCCAACTCCACCAAAGCCAAAGCGGACAAGAAGGAACCTACAGACCAGCAGCCCAGAGACGAGGAGGGCAATAAGGACCCGGGGGGGGCGGAAGAAGGGGTGGAGGCAAAAGAAGCAGACACCAGCAGCGACACGGACAACAGCCAGCAGGTCCAAAACGGTACGTGGGTACAAACTGAAAACAGTTCTAAACTGTTTAGATGAAGGATGTGGCCGTTTCTGTGGGTGGTCCTAGTGGTTAAAGGTGCCCTCTGTGGGGCAATCAGGAGGTGGGAATGAGGGTGGTGTAACCCATGTCTTATCTGAATGTCAGGAGAGGTCGGAGAGGAGCTGGACTCACCTGACAGTGACCAGAACGACACAAAGAGCTCGGACGGTGGTAACAGCGGTAACATCCTGTTCCTCCACCTCGAACCTTCTTCGTTATCATTCCAAAAACACTCTGTTTACACCTGGTTTATATCCGAAACTCCAGAAATGATTGATAAAAAAAAAAACATCTCAACAAGCCCGAAGCGAACATAAATTTCCAAATTTCAGTAACGTCATCTAGGCCAAACCCAAACGTGATGGAGCTGGACGGCGCGGCGCTGAGATTACGTACAGCTGCTCTCTTTTGCAGAATCCTTGAACCCAAACTTCAGTCTTTGTCTCTCCTGGTTTTCAGTGTTGGGATTAAAAACGAAGCCTAGACGAACCCTGAGCCTTTAGTGATTATCATTTGATTGAGATGTTCACAGACGTGGGCTACTCAAGACGACTGAACACCAAGGTGTACTCAGGGTCGTTCCCCGTCCACCAAACCTCTGCATCCATTTCTGCATCCGTTTGGTTCCTCGGCCTCATCATCTCCGTTTCAGGAGGACCCATCCCCAGATGCTCCTCTACACCCCATGTAACACGTGTTTCCTCTCACGTCTCATAGCCGTTACTCCCTCCATTCCTCCTCCACCATCACCAGCAGGAGCCCATGCCATTAATATGTGCCATATTTCCTTTTCTCTACAGATGCAGAAGACGAGCTCGGGCTCAGCGCTAGTGCTGCAGCTGCCAACGTACCCGATGCCCACTAAGCCCTCTTTCATTTCCCCAACCAAGACTCCATCTGCCGGGTGACCCTCTCACTCCTGCACCATGGCTCCATCTGCTGGCTAGTTTTTGGAACTTCTCTTTTTTCCGTTGCCGAGTTCGTCTCGTTTTCACGGCTTCACGGTCAGGCCTGGCATCGCAATAAGGCAGGGCAGCACGGAGACCTTTGCCTACTGCTAGAGGGTCTGAGCCCAGTAGTGGGTCCTGCCTTAGACGAGGCATGGAGAGAAAGATGGAGCCATAATGGAGAGTTATGGGGGTTCCTCTAAAGTCGAGCGAACCCTAGAGATGCCCAGCTTTAGAGCTAAGACCTGGGTGCAGATGCCCACACAGCTGGAAGTGACGCACCGCCAGCTCAATTGGCACTGTAACGACGTTCAGGGGGTAGAAACCAGAGATGGCTTTTGGAAGCAGAAGCTAAGGAATGTGCTTTAATTATTATTTTTTATATATATTATTGTTGTTGTCGTTGTTATTCTAATTACAGCATTGACTTTTGTTTTTTTAATTTTTTAAATTTTTATTTTATTAATTTTTTTTTTGGGGGGGGGGGGGGGGTTACACACTTTTGCCAATTAGATTTACAAAAAAAAACATGAATATATTATATGATATCATTTCGTTTGTGCAATTAAAAAATATATATATATTTTTACCATGTGCCCATAGATGTGTAAAAAACCTCCAGGGTAAGGTGACAAAAATGTCTGATTTTTTATTTTTTATTTAATTTTTTTTTTTTTTTTAAACTTCTTTTTTTAGACTTGTCGAATGTAATAAAACAGCAAGTTATTTTAACGCATTAATTTTAAAATTTTTCTGTTTTAGTTTTTAAGAAATGCTCTAGGAGTGGAATGGGTGTGATATAATAAAAATATAATAAAAATAAAAATAATAATAATAATAATAATAAAGTAGATATTACAATTATCAAGTGCTTATTACAATTATTATTAATTTATTATTGGGTTTAATATTACAGTATATTATATTACAAAGAATATTATTGGAAATGATAGAAAGACATTAAATGAATTTAAAAGAGGAAAAATAAAATTCATTAAATGAATAGTTTTTAAAAAACAGTATGATAATGCTTTGCTGTAAATAATCCCTTATAGGTTTTATTTTGATTTTAAAAATAGATTTCACACTTAACTGTCTAAATAAAGCTAATAAAAACCACTTTTCCCTTTGGCACGTGTATATAAAATGTAGGAAAATCAGTTTCAGACTGAATATGTGAAGTTTCAATCGATTCGATTCTGTTTAGATACCAAATGATCAAGATTTAGCTCAAACAAACCGAGGAAAATATTGATAAAATATTTAATAAACAAACAGCAGGCTAATCAGACTTCATGTGTACCGATGTTAGCTTAGCTCCAGCTTAATGTGCGGTTTAGTTCTTGCTATAGTTGTACATAGCTAACGTTAAGCTAAGAGGGGTGCCCCCCTAAAATGATTTTCTTAATCTAAACAAGCTGGGTGGCACAGCATTGGCACTGTCTCCTCCACAGGCTCCCAGTGTGTGTGTGCCAGTATGTGCCCAGGTGCCCTCTTCAGGGATGGCATCTGAAAGGTACCATCTGAGTACTGCCACATAGACCAACAAACATTCTAGCCAATCTCCAGCACCCCTCCATAACCCGGAATTGGATTAAGTGGGCATGAAATGAGGGCGAGTGAGGGATTCCATGTGGCATGTGCAAAAGATCTGGCACCTTTGTTTTTAATATACTTTTATATTTTTAATATTTCATATTTTAGTTTTTTCTTTATAATGTTAAAATTTTACCAAATGGTAAATCCAGTTGTATCATCTCTTATACTATACTATACTATACTATACTATACTATACTATACTATACCAGGCTACACTACACTATACTAAAATACACTATACTAAAACAGACTATACTATACCTCACCATTCTACACTATACCATACTACACTATACTACACCATACTATATTATAATACACTACATTATACTACACTATGCTACACTATACTATACTATACTAAAATACACTATAATATACCTCAACTGTCTACACTATACTATACCATACTATAATACACTAAACTATACTACACTATGCTACACTACACTATACTAAAATACACTATACTATACCTCACCACTCTACACTATACTATGTTACACCATACTATACTATAATACACTATACTACACTAAAATACATTATACTATACCTCGCCACTCTACACTATACTACACTACACCTAGTGTAGTATAGTATAGTATAGTATAGTATAGTATAGTATAGTATAGAACTTTATGGGGAGAGTTATATCAAACTTTACTTGCTTCCTTTAAAAAAAAAAAGGGCGGAACCCCGGGGGTGCCCCAACTTTTGCACAAACTGCATTTGGATCTGTGTTTTGTGCCAGCTGCCATGGAAACGCCAAATTATTTCAGCTTAATCACCGTAAAATCAGAGAGTTTTCAGACCAAGCTTCCCAAACGTACCAGAGGTTTTACGTCACTTCCGTTTCTGTCTTTATTTTCTTTGCGTTATTACAGGACATCTGTACGGAGGGATACAAATATATTTATTTATATTTCCTAAATATTTTTTGTTCTATTTCGAATCCAGCGCTCTCACTGTGTAGAATGTATCTGCTGCCTTTAACCAAAGAAATAGATGATTATGATAATAATTATTATTATTAGTAGTAGTAGTAGTAGTATTTCTGTATGATTTAGGACTGAAATGTGACATATACTGTGTTTAATTAACACTTTAAACGCTGCCTTAAATCCATCGTAACGAACCACGTGATCTGAACCTCGGTCTCATATCGGATTTGATTTAGTTTATCAGAATATTTCACTTGTTTCATCCAAACAATGATTCAGTTCTTTAAGTCGCAGCTCAGTTACTTATTTGTGATGTCATACTCAATAAAAACAAGTCAGAATTACGTTCCAATAACAGCAGAATGACTCGATTAAATGAGAAGGACCTGTTATTAACTTCTAATAACGCTAGAACTGCCAAAATAAGCCAATCAGGAATCAATTCTGCTTACTGGACTCAAAACAAGAAACCAAAACAAAACAAAAGCCTGTGTAAATCGAGACGGAGGTCAGAGGTCAGAGTGCACCGTCCCTTGTGTGCTTTACAGCTCAGAAACCAGCTGTAAACGTTTCTAAACGGAGAGCATACACCCCCTAGCGGACATAACTATAATTGCAGTTTTGCTTTGAGACCGGACGAGCTGCAAATTGGTTTAAATCAAAGATTGATTTCGATAACGGGCCATTATATCTAGTCTCAAAGCAGCTTTGTACTTTTAGATGAAGAAATAATTGATATTTAATAACCACGCTGCAATGCTGACCTGTAGCTGCAAAGCAATCCAAAAAACGATCCAAATCCACATCGAATGCCTCCAAGCGATTCAACCTATTTCTGAAGACTGCCTTTAAAAAAAAAAAAACAAGCACAATTCTTTGCCACTAATGAGTGCAGTCATGCAGAAATAGGTCGGATAATGTTAATGTGACAGTATCATCATCCCAGGGGAGTTTTAGGATTTTTGTTTTTTTTACTTGCTGCACAACAGCGCTCCGTGTGGATCAAACTGTGTATTGCTTCTTGCTTTTGCCAAAGCTCATTTTTGTCTGCTCTGGTACAACTGTTCAGTTTGTTTGTTTTAATCCTTCTTTAATCCGAGTTTTAATTTTTTTTAATTTTGCCAAAACGAATGCATCCACCTTGACGCCACCTGCAGGACGTCTGCTGTTGTGTGCACCCGTGTCATGAGCTCATATCGCGCCTGTCCTTCCTGTGTGATTTTGGATTAATTTTTAAACGGGGCTAACCGATCACAAGCCAATAGACTCCCGCTGGTTTGTTTCTACTCTGCACTGTTGTGACAATAAACGGAAACTCAAAGGGCTCAGACCACGGCTCTGTCTTTTCTTTTATTAAGGGATCCGGCAGAATGTGTGCCATCTGTGCCAGCTAATGTTGGGCTCTGCTATCTTACAGGCGACAGGACCGGCTACCTGATCCGCTTCCACAAGAAGCCCAGCTACTGTGCCAGTTCCTACCCAGTGGCCCGGGACAGAGTGGAGATCAAACTGACCGACGCCCGGACTAAGGCCATGCGACTGCAGTGCATCTCACTGAGGCGAGGGAGGTGATGGGGACGGACCTAACCGGGTCTGGCACGGACAAAAGATGGGCGTCGTCATTGCTGGTTATTACTGGCAAATGGTTTAAGATCTGAGATCAAGCGGAGCCACTGGACCTTCGGACCGGACCCACCCTCGGGGACACAGATGGACCCAGACTCAATCCACCGATGCCTGGTGGGTACCTCGGGCACAGAGAACGCAGTCACTGGGATTACAGACCCTGAACGTTAGTGGCCGACCCACACGACATCACACCTCACCTTTCCAGAGGTGGGATACGAACCATGAGGCTTGGCATTGGGAGCAGCACTTGGTACGTATCCCACTTCCCTAAAGCTGAGCTTTGGTGGGACGTCTGTTCCCCTGTGCCCCAGGTACCGGCGGGTCGAGTCAGCTCCCATCCGTGCCAATCGTCCTTCTCTTGTAATTAAACGATCTTGATCATCTGCTGCTTCTCCGGACTGATCTTTTATCGTTTTTGTTTGTTTGTTTTTACAGAATGAGATGTAGAGGAAGTACCCGCCCACAACAGTGCTGTTTGTTAAAAATTACACATTAAAAAACACACTTTATACGGAGCGTTTTTGGGTTGTTTTTTTTTTCCTCCAGAAAACCTGTATTCACATAAACAAATACATAAATAAATCCCAGACGCCTAACAAATGAAGACCAAAATACGAAAAGTCCAAAAGCACTACTTCTTGTCCTCCTTCTCTTCGTCCTCCAGGTGAATCAGTTGCCTCTCGCCCTTCATTAGCCGAACCCCTAAAGAACAAAGACGGAGCAGAAACTGAGCCTCTCGGACCGTTTCGCTTTCATCAGCACTGTTCTATAAACACAATAAGAATCGCTATAGTTACCGTACGCTAACATCAAACAGCGTTAAGCGACCGCTAGGCACTGCCAACATCCTGTACCTTACCCACTGTGCCACCGAGATGCCCAGTCACGGGTCAGGGCACTGTATGGTCACTGCGCTAGGTGGCTAAAGAAATGTATTAATAAACATTTTATAAAAAAGTTTTATTTAAGAGTCTAGTTTAATATCATATTTGGATTACTAACTACAATAAAATGTATCCAGTTATTTTATCCTTTTTCCTATTTTGTGACGCAAAATATATAATTATTATTCGTTTTATTCCGTCCTTTTATTGGACGTAACTGTTGCTAACAATGTTGTCTTTGTCTATTTTTTATTTAATTTACATTTTTTCCACAGTTCATTAGTTCTGCTTTTGTGAATTTCTCTTAGATCTTTAGTGACCGGCTGAAAGATGCAGTGACTGTTCTGAGCAAAAGTTTGTGAACCCCTTGCTATCATCTAACAATAATAACAGTAATTAAAAAAAAAATAAATTAAATGGCAAAAACAATACCAGAAATGTTGATAATAAAAATAAGAAGATTTTTTTAAAATTAAAAACAACAATAATAATATTAATAAAAAATAATAGTAGTAAAAAAACAACAGCAGTAATAATAAAAAATACTAGCATTAATAATGATAAAATGATAGCAACAATAAAAAAGGTAAAAACAATAACAACAACAATTTTCTAAAAGGCAATATAATAATAATAATAATAATAATAATAATAATAATAATAATAATAATAATAATAATAATAATTACGCAATAAAAAACAAAAATTAATAACTAATAATTAATTATTAAAATAATTATAACAAAAAAATTGTCAAAACAGTAACAAAAACAACAGTTTTCTAAAAGGCAATATAATAATAATAAATAATAATGCAATAAAAAACCCAAAAAATAATAATTAATAATTAATT
>JAUZST010036576.1:0-27771 GCA_034779995.1 Parotocinclus haroldoi | reverse complement strand
TGTGTGTGTGTGTGTGTGTGTGTGTGTGTGTGTGTGTGTGTGTGTGTGTGTGTGTGTGTATATGTATATATATATATTGCTGATATATATTTTTTACTCGTTTACGATGTGGAATTAGGAAGAGCAGTTTAATAAATCTGTTTAAAATGTTTTTACTAGACTCCTGCTCTTGGTTTGTTGAGATTTAATTAGTAGAGAGGTTCGTCTGGTTGCTCTTGTCAGTTAGTTGCTATGGAGAAGACTGTCTGGGCGCAAGAAGCGATGTGGTGCAACTGCAACATGCAACATTTACAGACACGGAATGTCAAAGGCAGTTTCATTATCTACGTGAGCGAGTGTCTTTAACAGTTTACTGACTGGTAACAGGAGTTATTTAGCACACGCTGAATGACCCTTGACGTTTCTGATCGTCAGGGTTTTATTTATTTTTTGGGTGCCGGATGAACGTCTGATTGCAGTACCACGTGTGGAAGTTTTGAATTAACAATTGAAAAGGTTGAATACACAATGCTCACCAAAAATAAGGGGATATTTCAAAACGAAATATCATTCATAATGAAATATCCCCTCATTTTTGTGAGCAGTGTCGCTCCCGGTTTTAGCTGTGCACATTTAGAGTTTTGTGGTATTGACGTGTTTCATATTGTCTTCAGGTAACAGCGTGGAGTACAGTATTACAAAGTATACAGTGCACAAATTACAGTATTCATATATCCAATATATTACGAAAAAGAATCAGTAAGTCAAACATCTCTCACTGACCACTTTCAACACAAAACGGTGAAAAAATAGCAGGGATAAAACTCGTGGTCTAATTTATGGTTCTGGCCAAACCATTCAAATGCACAATAGTCTAATTAGGAAGAGATTTGGGTACGTGCGTTATTAAAACGATACATGAAACAATATAACTTGTCGGGGCATTTCTCAGGTGATGAAAGGAGAGGTTTAGGTATGGCTAGGGCTGTTATAATCTGTGTAACCGTATAGCTTTTCTGAGACAGAGAATGCTATAAATTCCAAACAAGTTTGTGGTTTTGTGTGAAAAATTGATGGATTCGATAGTAGAATGGTAGAATATTCATAAAACTTAAAAGCAGTCTTTTCGATCACATTAGACCCGCTTCTCCACTTTATAAAATAAAAACGTCATACAAAAGTCATACAAGCTCACAAACCAATTGGACACCTTTTTTAAATGATTTGCCACCTAACTTGGTTGAACTTCCTCAACAATGCTGTGTGCTGGTCGAAGTGCGCTCATGTTATTTTTACCAGCTGATAACTCAAAGAGCTCCTGGAATTCTTACATTTTTTCGGTTTGTAACGGGCAACTTTTGTCTTGTGTAGAAGAGTCAGCTGTACTTGAATATTCTGTTCTTTGGAATAAAAGAATCACGTACGATTCCCTAACAACCAGCCTCAGTTCTCATTCTCACATTGTGAGCAAACGTAAGTAACTAAACAGAAGTCCATTCTCTTTTTGGGCCTCTTTAGGACTGATGAGATGGACCACTTGTTCACACTTCAAGTCCTTTAGAGTGCAGCTGGGTAACTGAATTATGGTATTATGGAAGGGGATCTGCAGTGATGATTGCCTGTTTACGTCCGCAGTTAAAGGACAGATTTTTATTTCCCTGTTATAATTAAGACTTTGATCGTTAACGTGAATGAACATTGATTGGATTGTGTACAAGCAGTGCAGGCATTCATCTCAGTTAAACGATGTAGAAGATTCCAAAGGGATCGATTTTCCCCAAAAAGCTTGTGCAAATATTTTGTTTTAGTGGATACTTGTATTTGAAAAAGCATTTTTAAATTTGCCTGGCATGTTGTTACATGGTACATTGACAATTTTTATGCTTTATGCAAAAGGATCTGCTATAGAACGGTAAAGCCGTGTTAGTTTCACACAGCATGATGTAGACAATGTGCTTTATATCTCATACTGGCAAATTGTTTGTGTTATTATTAGCATAATGTTTTTTTTTTCATCCAGCTTCCATGGCCTACCTCTGAATGTATTTCCCCTCAACCCCTTATATCAGTGGAAAACTGCACCGGACATTTCTTCCTCCAGTCCAAATGGATCCAGAAAGTAGGTCTTTAATCACAAAGTGTGAAGTGTTTTAATACTGCCTCTGCCAAAAATGAAGGAACTCATAATTCATTTAATGCTTTAGGAGGAAAAGTAACGGCCACACCGACTATGACCTGAAGAGGCAACGTTACCATTCTCCAAATCAGTGTGGAGGGCTAATCATAACGGGCAGATGTAGTCCAGTGCAGCATGGAGATAATGGGCAAATAAGCCAGTCTGTGGGTGAAGGTCACTCCCCTGTTCGCTCTCCTAAGCCCTCCGCAAAAAACACTAACCAACAAACATGGTGTGTGCCACTTCTGAGAGCAGAGTCCCACCAGGATCCCTGCAGCGCTCTGCCAGAATACGCCGTCAAAGATAAGGTATCTGTTAAGCAGTGCAGGTACGAATGTGAACCAACATTTGTTTTAGTATAGTTTCCTCCGTTCTTTAATGGTCAGGTTAGGCACAGATCAGGCATTTGGGTGGTGGATCAATCTCAGCACTGCAGGGACACTAACATTTGTAAGTTTGTGTGAGTGGATCTGACACAGCAGTGCTGCTGGAGTTTTAAATCGCACATCACTCAACGTCTACTGTATTAGAGATAATCACCTTATTGCTCCACCATGGAGATAGAGAGACATTAACATGTCTGTTGCACAGTTTGTGTTTGCCAGTGCTCACATGGTCCTGGTGGCTGGGATTTGTTTGGTTGGTGGACAGTTTTTAGTCCAGCAGTGACACTGGGGTGGTTTTAAACACCAGCAGCACTGCTGTCTCTGATCCATTAGTATTAGTGTATCACCTTCTCATTGTCACTGCAGTTCTGAAAATGATTCCCCACCCATATAGTACCTGATCTATGCTGGTCCTGTGGGAGTCGGGTCCAGTAGAGAACAGAGTAAAAGGGACAAACAAAATATTAAAAAAAAAAAGGTCGACAGTCGTCTGTAATTATAGACCTGTGATCTGAGCAGAATATAAACTGACTGACATCTATTACTTAAGACTTTGCACAGTTCCTTTGTCGTTCTGGATGAGGTCTGCTAAATGCAGTGTTCATGTGAGGCTATTAATTTAAAGCCTTGTGCTGTATGTGGCAACATGAATCAGCAGCATCAGAATGAGATGTGACAATAGTTTGTTGCTGTGAGGCATGTCCTTCTGAGAAGATCAGCAGAAATGGAAAACAAACCAAAAAAAAAAAACATTGGAAATACACTGCTTACAAAAAATATGGGATATTTAATCAGTTGCTATTTCATAATGGGGTGTTTAATTTTGATTTATCCCCTAAATTGTGAGCAGTATCGATGGCCACTGCTATTAAAACACGAGTTTGAATGTTTGGAAGTTTTTCATGAGTGAACAACATGACTGTGCTAACTCTGAATTCAGAGAAAAGTGCCTAATTTGTAACAAGTCTCTAAGCCAATTGTTTTCGTGGCAAAAATATGTTCATGTCGGGCTTTTTCGTTCTCGTTTCGTTGGCTGCTAAGAGTGTGAACCTCGTTTTAACGACTATGGAATTGGCTTAATGGAACTGGTTAATGTGTTACAGCTGAGCCAGCAGATTCTGGACCTGTGTCACTCTTGTGAGCAGCAGTGTGAGGACCTGGAGAGAAAGGAGTTTTGCCGTGCTCAATTACAGAGTGACATTCGGAGACTTTTTCCATGTACTAATGCTTCCCCATTTTATGTTTGCTCTGTAAAGCGTAACGAACACGAGCCCATACTGATATTTGCTCTAATTGGTCGTCCTTCCTATAGGCGCGAGGGTGTTCCTGGCTGGGTCGTCCCTAAATGGTTTTGGTAGTCGCACCAGCGATGCTGATTTATGTCTTGTAGTCAAAGAGGGTCCAGTAAGTGCATTTTATGGAGGCCACCTTGAGAAGGACTTTAAAACAATGATTTCTAAGTAATAATACATTTCTATTCTATTTCCAAATTATATAGACTAATCAGCGAACACACGCCATGCACGTGCTCAGTTTGGTGCAGAAGTTGTTGTACAAACTGTGTAAGTACCATTGTTCATTTGTATACAGCACGTCTTCAGTCATGTACCAACAGTGGAGTAAATAGTGTTATTTGGTCTGCAGCTTACATAGATAGACCTCAGCTAATCCGTGCAAAAGTGCCCATACTGAAGTTCAGGGACCGAGTCAGGTAAGATCCCAAACTTTAAACTCAAGATCCTTGGTGCTTGTTCACTTGTAAGGTTTTTCGTTAGTTGCGTGTTGTTTTGATTCGAATATTTACAATGCTAATGCTAATTTGAATGCTAATGCTAATTGCATCTGAGGTTCGCACTAATGCACCAATGCTATATGTTGAGGACGCCTGGTTGACACCCCTGTCCTGTGCCGTGCCTCGCAGAGGGCCAGCCTCCACTATGATGAACACTTAATTTGGGAAACGGACATTTACGTTTACGCATTAGTAGACTGCTTACAAAGCGACTTACAACTGCTACAGCTGAGGACCTTACAAAAGGACCCAACATTGGCGACTTGGTCGAGGTGGGATTTAAACCGTGCATGACCTGGTCCATAGTCCAGAACCTTAAACGCTAGGCCACCACAGTCCCAGTTAAACCTGAATTTTCGGGGTCAGGACACTTACTGGCTTGAACCTACTTAAACTGGACAATGTGGTATATGACTTTTGATTCTGCTTTCTCTGCAGTGGGGTTGAATTTGATTTGAATGTTAACAACACAGTGGGGATCAGGAATACTTTCCTGCTCCGGACATATGCGTACAGTAAGTGCATCTCAGGTCATTATTTATAACCAGCCATAGAGAATAAGGATAATGATTAGCATTTAAGAGATACTGAAGTTTTATAATAGAACAAAATTCATTTTGGTTTTTAGTTGAGAAGCGTGTTCGCCCAATCATCCTCGTGATCAAAAAGTGGGCCAGTCATCACCAAATCAATGATGCAAGTCGTGGAACTTTGAGCAGCTACACACTGGTGCTGATGGTTCTACATTACCTCCAGAGTAAGTTCTGTTAGTGATTGAAGTACATGCAATGGGGGGTGAAGAGATATTACATACTGTACACGTTTTTGGTCGGATTAAGTGGAATTTTGATCCAAATAAGCGGAATAACATTACACGTATATAATAGGATTTAATCCGGTACTTTAGGATTTGGTCCGAATAAGTGGCTGGTGCCATTAATCGGAATCGACTGTATTACTTGTTTATTTCTGAAGTGTAAACAGTGCAAACAATGCCCATTTTGTATGTTTTTAAATCAAAAAACCTTCAGTCCCCTACAATTAAAAGAAATTACTAGGTTTAAAATTGTGAACAAAATATTCTATTGTAGCTTCCCATGTCTTAAGTGTACTTTCTTTATGCAAACAAAAATATTTTTTAGTCCCCTGCAATTAGAAGAAATTAGGAGTTTCAGTGAGAATGGAATCTGCAAGCTGAGCATGACTCTCAAGAGTTCGAAAATGCCACTGCATTAGATGGAATAAACAATAGTACATAATTCATTTTGCGTTCATCTCATTTTGGCATCATTGCATCGCTGCTTGAGGCGTTCTAGAATTTGTGTGTTTTTAGAGTTTTCAGGGTGCACTTTACACATGGTGTTTTAAGAGTGGAGAAAATGCATTGCAGTTGTTGTAGCTCTACAAAAAAATACATTATGAAATGGCATATGTATTCTATAGCTTTATTAATGTTTAAAAATCAAAACTGTCTTTTATTTTGAGTCTATTAATTCTGTTCATATTACAAGCTGTATTATGCTGTAATATGATGATCAAAAAGAGTGAGCAAGCAAGAAGAAATTGCCAGTCAGGAGGTTTGTCCGTAAGTTTGTGTGTAGCCTAATAGCCTGTTAATAATAAGATTAATTGCTCAAAAGGAATGGAAAGCATTTATCTCAAAATAGCCAAAATACATTTTTTTGATTGAATAAGGTTGGATAATTCTTTAAATAAAAGTTTTAACCACTGATCATTTATAATAAACCCACTAAGAAGTGAACCGAATAACATTGACTGTGCAGTTCACTGAGCATTCTTCTGCTGAATTCACGTGCATGGTACTTTGACACCTACCACTTAACTAACCATTACACCAGTACACCCCTCCATGGCAGCTGTATTCTTTCGTAACGGCAGTGACAACTTTCAAAATAAAGTGTACAGAAATTGTCATTGGTTTGATGAACATGAGAAAGAAGGTGCCGGCACGGTACAACAAAAACATCAAACATCCTCAAAAACCACTAACATTCATCGATTGTTTTGTTCTTGTTGCAACATTTTCTTTTCTTATTTAGCTCTCCCAGAACCTGTAATTCCATGTCTTCAAAAGGATTATCCAGTAAGTAGGAAGTTCATAAACATGCTTCTTGTTTAACCGATAATACTACTCACGTTTGTATAATTAAACTAAGTTCTTTGACTTTATTTGCTTTTCTGATGGTCTTGTTTAATGAAATAAAATCATGTTCCTTTCTTCATTTTTTTAAACACTTTATATTGATATTGAAATATCCCCTAATTTTTGCGAGCAGTGTATTATTGTGTATACCTTGTGTAGGTATAAAGTAAAAAAAAAAAAAAAAAAAAGTAAAGACTGAGGTTAATTTTGTACCATTTAGGGATGTTTTATATATCATCCAGTCCTTTGTCATTCTGTTTCCATCCACACATTGCTTTAGTAATTGCGTGACGGATCTTACATGTAGGAAATTCTGTCTTCAGGAGTGTTTCAGTCAGGAAATGGACATTCATCAGGTACCAGATGGACCCAAGAACATTCCTCCCTTTGAGTCAAAGAACCAGTCATCTCTTGGAGACTTGCTTCTTGGCTTTCTAAAATACTATGCCACAACTTTCGCGTAAGGACTTTTCTTTATTTATAAATATCCACGTCTTTTAATGAAAATTCAATGTTCTTAGGGTGAAATTATATTAAGAAGAAAAAAATAGCCACGCCGTTCATTTTCTACACTTAATATCTGTAGTGCTTGATCCCATAAATATAGTGATCTACTTTTCTGCATAAATATGGCCTTAAGCAATATCAGATTTTCACACATCCTGCATGTGGGTTAAGAGAACCCAGTTAAATAAATTTGACAAAATATTACAATTGGTAATTTAATTGTAGGATTAGCAGGTGGGTTGTAAGGTGTTTTTGAAAGCGGCATTAAAACAGAAAACTTTACAAAATCTTGTACAAAAATGCAACAAAGGTCGCTCCAAGAACAAAGTGATCATAAGTCCATCGTCAGGAGAACCCTGAAAAACAATAGCTTGCATTGAAAGGATGTCGAGGAGAAAGCTACTGCAGAACAGAATGCTGTCCATTAAGTAGCACATGGACAATCCAGAAGGTAAACTGCTGGACTTTGGGCCTTCATTTCCTCATCCTGGTAGATTTAAAGTGATGCGAAACAATTAAGAAGACAATAAATCAGCTGTTAACGGCAGCATTTTTGTAATATGAACTGTTTTATGAACACTGCAAGCAACTCTTTTAATTCAGTGTCAAGTCTTTGGCATTCAAGTCCGAGTAGTAAAATAGGAACTTGAGTATGACTGGAGTCATGTCTGCGACTGGAGTCCCCATCAGGTATCTGATCCACATTGATATAAACTCAAGACAATTACTTTTTTAAATGAACTTAGGAAAAGCAGGCTTGTTGCTTTCATGTTTTCACACTCACTTGGTGCACTGCTGTCACATAGTTAAGGCTCTACTCTCTACTTAGACCTATTTGACTGAGAGAGAGGCCCACGTCAAACCTCTGTGCTGCCATGCTCTCATTTCATCTGCTTGTGACTGACAGCAGCAGGTCTGACTTTCGCCCTTTAGGAACCCACTGACTGACTCTGCTGAATTACTTGGTTTAATGCAGGGAAAATCAACAATAAAACAAAATACATTTGCTTTTCTCTTTATTTTGGTCCTCCATTTGAATGATTGACCTTCCTGGTTGTGTTTCAGATGGGACAAGAACGTCATCTCTGTTCGTGAGGCAAAAGCTCTACCAAAACCAAACTCCTGGGAATGGAAAGACAAGTTCATCTCTGTGGAGGGTAACATCTAGAATTTCACTTCCCTTCAAAGACATAGTTTCTCCTATTTAAGTACGTTTAGCTAATTAGCAGGGAACTGACAGGATGAACATAAATCACAGGATGTTCAGGTGGTATTATTAACCACACGAAAATTGTTTTGACAAGCAGAATTACAACTTCAATAAAAATCTACTACTATCTTAAATATTAAATTACCAATACAATAAACTTTAGGTTCCGACATTGTGTTATGGGACACAAGCTTAAGTTTATTTACTAGTTTATTTACGATTCCACCTTCTTCACTTATATACTGGTCACAGAAATCAGGGGATACTAAATAATATTTGTATTTAAACGTTTTTTTTCCTGCATGTACTGAATATCAGCGTTTTTAAGTCTGTCTTCTCTCTCAAATTGAAGGAGGAATTCTAAGTACTTTTTTGAAACATATAGTTTGTGCAGTTCAACAAATGTTTAAACAGCTTTTTGTAAATATACTATTGGGTAGATTGCCTGTTAATTCAGTCCTTAGTTATAGGCTAGATATGAATAGTATTACTACTAAAATTCCATTTTTTATTGAATATAGACCAATATACAGTATAAACAATGCTTTTGTTATATAAACTTGCAAAAGTTTGTCGCCAGAAAGAAATGGTCATTGCCATCAAACGTTGGAATTGGCTTATTCCCAGATGTCTTCGGTTTCACGGGACAGTTTCAGCCCTGCCTATAGCGCTTATAGGATTGGATGAGTTGTAAGGATAAAGACGTACGTGGTATATAAATGTCAGTGAATTAAAATTTGTAACATGCCATCTTTGAACACAGGTACACTATTGTCTAAAGTATGTAGACACCCCTTGTAATTATTAACCTGTTATTTCCATCATTCCCACTTTTAACATTTGTAATATTAAGCATACCAGGTTGAAGTCTCCAAAGACAGCATAAATGGTGACAGCAGAATGGGTTGTACTGAACTTTATATTGACGCTCTGTATGGTAGTGTTATGGCTTTTTACTTTACTATACTGACCACAAAATGTTGACAAACCTAGTGGAAAGCCTTCGCAGGAGAATGTAATTTGTTGTAGTAATGAAAAGGAGGTGGGGGGAAAACTCAACTAATAGCCATGTTTTTAGACGTCATTTTTTTATGTCCACGCATTTTTTTGGCTGTTATAGTTTATGAAATGTTGGCTTGATTATTATTCACTGGGTGATCTACAGAATTTGTTTTTACAGCCGAGTGTTTTTTTTTCCTCAGAACCATTTGATGGATCAAACACTGCCAGAGCTGTCCATGAGAAAATCAAGTTTGATGCCATCAAAACACAGTTTACAGAGGTATGAGAGAGTGAACACTTCACACTCATTTGTTCATTCTTGAACATAAACACTGCTCACAAAAATGATATTTCAAAATGAATAAGCAGAGGATCCCACAAGAACTGCTGGATAATCTGATCCTGTCCATGCCAGTGTCAGTGTGATTTAGCACTTTTGCATGACCATACACCCTCCTGAACAGCCAATGTGGAGCACTCTCATCCAGTTTAACATGCTTTTGTTCACCCCGTGGATATATCACTTGATACTCTAATTATATAATATATTTAAATAAATGAGAAGGAAACCCCATTGTTTCGTGTGTGTGAGTGTGTGGTGATCTTGTTTAATGAAATAAAATCAAATGATTCTTTTTCATTAACTTTATATTCATTTTGAAATATCCCCTATTTTTGTGAGCAATACATAGTTTCACAGTTTAATCCCATTTTATTTTTTATTGGTGCCCTTGAGATCATTGCTGGTCAGAAGGAAAGACTCGAACCTGAGTTTTTGTCAGAGTGGGCTGCCTATTAAACCACTGTACCAATCAAGCACCTCTTAAATCTAGTGATTTGTTAATTCTTTTGAGTGCTGCTTGTCAGTATGGCTGGCACAGGACCATGGTGAGTATTGTTTAATCACAGCTACAGAGATCCTGAGAGAGAGGGAATGCAGTTGCTTGCCCTGCAATGGACTGGTGCCCTGTCAAGGGTTAGATCCAGCCTTGCTCCCCGTGTTGCTGGTAAAGCCATGGGCACTCATTACCACTGAACTGTATTATGGCAGTGTGGAAAGTTTCAGTAGATTGATCTGTAGCAGGATAATGAGTCTGTGATTCTTACTCTGCATCTTTTACTAGTCCTGGCAGGTGCTGCAGATGAGGAAAGATCTCAGCTTTATTTTACCCATCAGAGAGACAAGACCAAAAAGATAACTGCAGTTGAACTGCCATCACAAGGCGTTTGTTTACCTCTCCATGACCGATTTGGATTGTGACATACATTTTTTCTTACAGTATGTCTCATTGCTACACTTTGGAAAGCTTTTGACAATTTGCTTTGAGTCTTATTTTTGAGCTCTGCCAGCCTCAAGATTCACAGTTGGACTGTTGTATGAGCTCCAGATTAGCTGGTGTTTGGTGCCTTTATTTTTCTCATGTCATGTCTCATTAAACTATGCAGCCCTTCCTTCATTTTCAATGAAAGCTGAATTTGCATCTCATTCCTGTTTTGGGGCTTGGTTTGTAACAATTCATACAGTTTCAGGATACGATTTCTTTTCAAAGCCAAGTAGTTCTAAACAACGTACAGTTCATTTTATCTGTTGGCTTGGCCAATTTGTTTAGTCACTTCTTATACATTTTGTACAGACTTTTTAATGTATATTAAATAATTAAATCATATTAACTTAAATATTATGTTTCCTGTGCTCGTTCATGACTATCGCTAACATAAGCAAAGCATCCATACTACGCAGATTGAGGCGAGGCCACATTTTCAGATATGGATATGAAATATCTCTTTGTACGTCTGTTATGCAGCAACAGCTCAGTCTACCCGTTCCCCATGTCTACTGGGAAGTTTATATTCTGTCACACCTATTGGATTCAAATCAGTTGACTGGGAAAGACCTTGACGAGCACTGTATTCATGTTCAGGGAGCCAGTATGAGAGAACGTTTGCTTTGTGACATGTTCCATCGTCATGCTGGAAGTAGCCATTAAATGATGGGACAGTGAAAGAATGCACATGATTGGCAACAGTACTCAGGCTGTCGTATTCAAGCTATGATTTATGAATGTAATAAGATACATTTTGTGCGTGACCACTGCAGCCTAAGCTTTATCATCTTGGTTTACCGTAGCGGAACAATTTGCGGACTTCTGTTTCTGTAGGCCATTCTTTTTCAAATTCGACATCTCCATTCTGAGACGCTCTTCTGCTAACCGCGTTTGTACAGTGTGGTCATCTTGGGGTTAGAATAGCTTGTTTATCAGCTTAAACCAGATTGGCCATTCTGGTTGATCTCCCATCAACAGTCCACAAAACAGTCAATCAGGAGCTTGGCCTGCGTGAAATTCTAGGAGTTTGACAGTTGAGAATACTCAAACTAGTCCGACTGGCATCAAAAAACATGCCATGGTCACAAGATCTGTTAGGTGAGCAATGGCAGTGGCCATACTGAACAGGATTAAGTGGTTCAAAAAATACTGATCGTTACCTCACGTTGCTGTCCAGTATTTACATGATCTAATGCTTTACTGTAACTTTTGTAATTGTTTTGTTTGTGGTACCTACTTACTACTAAATGTGGTAAACAGTGTAAAGCTTAATCAAACACTCATTATCTGTAAATCCTAATTGTTTAACTTGTATTTTTATCAGTAATGAGGGCCGTTCGGGTTTTGCTTAACATAAGTGGAAGGGCTTGCGGTATAAAATTAGATCTTTGAGCCCGTCAGGCCTCCCCTCACAAAACATGGAGCACGTGTCATGTTACACTCAAACACGCGCTTCTAAGTTTTCATGTAAACTCCTCGAGTGTTCGCTTATCTAACAGTGCAATATGAACAGCGTTAAATGAGGGGTAAGAAACCCGATGAAAGGGGGACACTTTTTTTTTTCTTTACACACCGGATTATGTTAACCGTTTAACCGGTATGCGCCTCGCGCTCGGGAATATTTGCATTCTATTTCAGGCTCGCGCTTAGTAAGCCGAACCCCTCTCCACTGCGATGGTTCAACCCTGAAGCTGCACAGATTGCAATTAAATGTTAAATACGTTTTACGGTTTTTTTAACGGACAAAATGGAACCCAGGCGGGACAGGGACGTGTCGGAGGTTCAGGACGACGGGATGGAGGCCACCAGTATCGATGACGAAGAGGTCGAGGAATTACACAACAGGTATACAAGCTAATAACGTTAGCTGCTAATGTGCAACACTTGTAAAGGTTTTACGTAATTGAGAGAAATTACTTTATTTTCATTCAGCAATGCTTTCTTTAGCCTGCTCAAGAAGCACATAATATGCCCAGTGCAGTGCAGAGTTTCATTTTGTATGAGCAGTATAGTTAAGGCTCGGATTAATTATCACAAGGTTGTTCGATCAAATCTCAGGATTTACTAAATTGCCACATTTGGGCTCCTGAACCAGGATGTTTTTCTTTACTGCTGAGCTTAACGAAAGAACTATGGCTGCTTATTAAGCCTGATCTATTTCTGTTCCTTAACTCTGCTGTATTCTGTCGTGTTCATATCATTAATTAAATTAAATTATTATTACCGGAGAAGCATGTGATAGAATAAGTGCAATTAAAATAAAAAGAGATTAAAAGTTACCAGCAGCGTTGGTGGCAGTAAAAACAAAAAAGAATAAACCACAGTGCCATCCACAAACATGGATTCCCTTGATAAACATGAGAAAAACGCTGTGGAAAACCAACAGATTTTGCTTGTCTTTATGTTTTATTCTTATACTCTATTTACACAACTGAAACTGAAGTTTTCACTGAATTTTATTTGAAGTACAATGACAAAAGATTTTCATTCTCAATCCGTGCCACGACAATCCCCCAAATAGTATGCTCTATAGTGAAGAAGGAATTGTTTTGGACATGGCAAAAGAGAAATAGGCCTATGTGTCACCCTCTATACATATACAATATTAAAACAGTAAGACCTAAAGTGAATTTAAAAAAAATAATATACACACTGATTGAGAAATTTAAAAAAAAAAAGATTTTTCAGTAATAAAGGATAGTTTTATCTTGAATATCAATGTTTTTACTGTTCGTTTATACACTGCTTACAAAAATGGGGGAAGTTCATTATCGATATTATCTAATTTTTGTAAGCATTATATTTTCTGCAAGACACTGGACATACATTAGACAGTGACCTTAATGGTTGTTGTTCTTGTTAATGTAAATAAATCGTAAATATAACGTTAGAACCCTATGGGGGTTCTTAAATATTTAATATGGAATCTTGCAAAAATAAGGTTCCCTCTGTAGCGCTGTTCCCTATAGAGTAGCATATATTCAAAGGGTACTTAAAATATTTCACTTACAACAAAGAATTCTTCAGTTTGTTGTGAGTTTTGTTATACAATAACTTTATAAAGTCTTTTCGTGACATTACATACTTTGGCCTGTGATATTTCTTAGGCAGTAACATATCTGTTGCAGAGTTACAAATCAACATTCCAGCATCATTACTTAAGTACTCATAGCTGCAAGAATGTTCTCAAGTTGCTGTGTCATGTTCTAAACTGCACCTCTTTACGTCATAGCTGTCGCTCATCCTGCATACTTTTTAAAATTGTTTTAACAGTTTAAAGGAAGTAGTCCAGGACCCAGCCGTAAAGCCTAAGTTCCAGTGCCTAATGGTGGACCCATCTTTCTCTATGGTGACAGTACAAAGTGAGGACAGTGGAATTGTTTGGGAGACTGCATCAAGCAGGTGCTCAACCCCATGGGCTTCAGAGGCCAGTTCACCATCAGACACGTACAGTCTAGAAGGTTCAGGGACACAAGGAAATATAGTTATCATTATGGATGAAGACAAGGTCAAAAGGAAAAGAAAAACAAGCAGAGGGAAGTTGTGTGACAGGTTTCGTAGGCCAGGCTCCAGATTCTCAGGATCTGTTATAGGAGAGGAAAGGCCTGCCATGATTGAAGTATCCGTGCCAAATGTACGATCTGAAAATTCAGAGGATGGTCAGTCAGCAGAAAGCAAACTGGACAAGGATCAAGAGTTATTTAACCTGGTTTCTGAAGGTTTTGAAATCCTGAATATTGTGGTACCATCTAAACTTCCTACAGTGGACGAGGAGACCAGTACTGAACTGGCAGATAATTTGGCCTATTTGGAGGACACCCCAAAGATCAAATCGAAAAGCAAGCTAGAGACCATAATTAGGCCAGAGGAAGTAAGTATTGACATTCAGGAAATAAAAGATGAGAGACAAAATGACCTATCTCTGGCCACTGTAGAAGTACAACCTAATAAAGGTGAAACAGATATGGATTATTTAGAGAAATTCACACTGCTGGATCAGCATACTCCAGCTGATGAGCCCGAAAAGCTTAAGCTTCCAGAACTCGTCCAACAGGAGGAACCTCAAAAACCAGAGAAAGAGCAAAAAGGAGATGAAACATTTGATGAAGAGTCTTTTGTCATTATCAGTGAGGTTGAAATTGCAGGTGACCATCTCGATGAAGTGTTTTATGGAGCCAAATGCAGTGCAGAACCTAAACCTCCTACTCAGCCTAAAGGTGACGAAGAAAACAGATCAATCAAATTTCTGAAAGAATGTGGATCAACCCTATTTGGTAGCCAAGAAACTATCCTTACTCCTATTTTTCTTCCTACTGGGCCACCAAAGATCATAGATCAAGATCTCCTTGATGAGCCTAGAGCGTTGTCGTTCCACTACTCAGATCTTTATGAAGATTCTGTTGGAGATCGAAAAAAGGACGAAGACTTCTCAGGCAGAGAAAGCGTTGCTTCAGAAAAATCATTTAAAAGACGTTATTCTGATTCAGATGATGGAGATGGCTACCTAGAGAAATTTATTTTGAAAGATGACACTCCAGTGGTTGTAGATGTACCAGTAGCTGATACTATAGAATACAATAGAGTAATTTGGCCACAAAGTAAATTTGAAATGACAGGATGTTTAATTCGTGTTAAAGATGAAGAAGAAGAGGAAGTTGGTGACGGTCAATCAAATGTAGAGAGCAAACGTAATATAGAATCTCAGACTCAGCCTACAGATTCTTCAGGAGGTCACGAAGATTGTGATGAAACAAAAACTGTCTGTTCAACAGCTACAAATGTTTCCAAAGCTTTAGCAGACTGTCAGAGTTGTAAAACTGGCTGTGCAATAGCAGAACCTGTCTCTCATGATGAATTTTCTCAAAAGGTGGATGGAACAGTAAATGAGCAAAGCGATAAGTTCATATTGATAGGTGATGTAGAAGTGGAGGAAAAACATGAGGACCTTCTTATTCCACAGGAAACACTGACAAGTGCTCCAATTAATACGCTTTCTTTTAAGAATGGCTTGGAGGAAGTTCATAGGGTGACTGATGGGCCAGATGAAATCCAAGAACCCATTGTTCCAAACAAAGAAGTTTCAGACAAAAGACAAAAAGACACACCAGCATTGACAGCTGTAGATCAATCTCAAGAAGACGTCAGTCTCAAAGAGCTCCATGTTGCTAAGCATGAATTTACAACTGAAGTTGATATACCACACAAACATAGTGAAGAGACCAAGCTCTCAGGTGAAGGACCAGTAGTTCATGATCCTGTACAACATGAAATAACTACAGGCTTATTGGAATGTAAACCTGTAGTTCCTGAGAGTAAGGAGATACTCGATCTGTCAGAGGATACTATAGTTATGTCAGTTTTACCAGAAAGTGAGAAGCAGGAACAAGTCACTAACACAGCTGTGACAATAGAGGTGACATACAAGGTTTCAACTGAAGGGAAGGTTGAAGAGATTGAAGATAAAATTGAGCTTGAAGGTATAAGTGAGCACAAAGCCTTGGAGGAACCACAAGTAAGTGAAATGGATGTAGCCATGAAGGTGGGGACCACAGAAAAGAAAAAAATGGAGAGTGAGACAGATGAAGTGAAGAGGATGGAAAGTGAATATGTTTCTGTGAGCTCCCTGACAGCAGACAGAAATGAAATGGTAGATTCCTCAGCTGTGGAACTTGTGAGTGACCTAGTTCCATTTGTCCTTGAAAACAAGAAAAACGATTTAGCTGATGGTGTAGAGAAAGTGGCAAATGACTCTGTGGTGGAAGGTGAGATGATAGTAAGAGACAAAAAGTTGGTAAACAAGGATGAACAGGTTGAAGGAGATGCTACTTCAGTTGACTCACTCCAACGCTTAGGTCATTCTGATCTAGAAATCAGAGTAATAGGACTGGTACAAGAGGTTGTTAACGAGGTTGAGGGCAAAAAAGAGGAGGAGGTTGTGGAAAATGAAGAAGAGGATAAGGAACGCCATGTAACTGCTTTCCTTTTTCCTGAATCAGAAATGAAAGATTCGTTCAAAGTTAGCCTATCACCATCTTTTTCAAATGAAGTTACACATAGAGAAGACTGTGAGGATGTAGCAATAGACCGTAATTTGACAGAGACCACTAGTGAGAATCCTGAGCCTGTAAACAATGTTGCCGGAGTAGACAGTTCATGTCCACTGGCACTTTTTAAGGATACAAGTGAAGAAAAGATATGGAGGTCTCTGGAGTACACATCTCCTTCCACTCCAGTGGACTCATCAACAGTGAGAGTTTCACCTATAGATTTCACAGATTCTAACAGGGAGGATGAAATGACAAAAGATGACGGCGCATTCGCAAGGTTACGTAGCTTCAGCCCTCAGGAAGACCTTTCAAGGTTTGGCCATGAGCTTGATTTGCAAAAGCAAAACTCTGAGGAGCTCAGTTATGAAATGGTCATTGAGCAAGAAGCAAGGCAAGCAGAAGCAGAAGGAATTGTCGGTAAAGAAGAACATGGACAAAGTCAATCTCCAGAACTCTCAACTGAGGCAGACTATGAATTTATTGAGGACCTGGATGCCGCCCAACTTTCAGAGCTTGAACAGAATCAGGAAAAAGGAGACACTGAACCAGTGGAAGCATTCTGCCTTGTCTGTCAGTGCCCAGTATTGATGAGCGATGGTGGACATCAAAATCATGAGATGACAACGCCGGAGAAAGCATTTGAGGATATTAAGGCAAGTTAATTGATGTAATTAGTGCTGGCAAATGACTAAAACATTTTGTTAATTGCACTTTTTTGGGTTAATTGCAATTAATAATTTTACTTGCCTCTATGCAAAACGTATGACGTAGTCCAAGACTGGTCGCATTCATTAATATCCTCTGTCTGTGTGTTCTGAGTTTGCATGTTCTCCTTGTGTCTGTATGGGTTGTCTCTGGATATTCTGGTTTACTCCCACATTCCAAACACATGCATACTTTATGTGTCACTGTGTATATGTGTATGTGTGTATGTGTATATGTGTACTGTGTATATGTATGCACATGTACATGATTGGTCCCTACTTACATCTATCAGGCGTCATAGAGACTAGAGTTCAAAACACAAAATAAAAACTCAACACCAATTAGACAAACGATACTTTTTAAATGCATAGTATTTTATTCACAGCGAGAAGAGTTCAGTTCTAGGTGTAATGGGTTTGGCTCTTTTTCTGTGTGGAGTTTGCATGTTCTCTCCGTGTCTGTGTGGGTTTTCTATGGGAAATCTGCTTTCCTCCCACAGTCCAAATTGGTGTGGGGGATTAGTGCATTAGTTATGTAATTAGCAATTAACACGTTCACAGTCCTAAATCTAATTAAATATTGCTACTTCTGTAGCTCCCTTACTTTGCGCCTTGCTTTGGCCATGGAAAAATCCTCGACGTCATCTCTTGGCAGCAGTTTGAAATCTGATCTGCCATTGGCTGTTCTCTTTTGAAGCTGTGATCCTGATGTCACTGGCAGTTACTTTAAATGCAAGTCTAAAGTTTCACCTGGCTGTTGACATGACTTGGGGAGTTTTGAGGAGTACCAATTTCCCAAAATATAACCCTGATCTGTGAGTCATCCTGCCAGCTGCATTAATTTCCAAATCAGAAGGCACACTGAATCATTTGCAAAGAGCTAAATTAAACATCTAGGTTTCTGAACGTTGATTAATCCTGACTCAATTGAAGCGTCAGTGATGATTCATTAAAGACTAATTTTGTTTAAAAAGCAAAAGCCTGTTCTATGGTATTGATGTGCTTCATGACTTTACTTCCAGAGCCAGCTAAACAAATGGATATCAGTTTTACAAGAAAGAGCAGAAAACGTGGAAGACTTGGTCTCCGAACTTGAGCTAGCTTACAACTCTGTGGAGGTACAATAAGAATTTAAGTTGTGGTATTACATATTTAAAAGGTCCGAGTTATGAAATGCATTTCTCGTTGGAAAAACAGGAGCAATGCAAAGACTGCGAGAAAGCTTTGGATGAGCAGAACGAGGAGATGTTAAAGGTTGTGATGGACCGATATAATGAGATGTCACATAGCATGGAGGAGGAGAAGAAAGCGAAGCTCGAGAAGCTCTATGACCAAATTGTGTCTGTTCAAGAGAACATTGATTCAGCCAAAGAGACAACAGACAAGACAACGATGTTGATGGAAGATACAGATGAGTCGACATTTGTATCTGTGAGTGTGGCAGTTTGTTTTATTACATTTCGTGCATCAATTATGTATATTATTTAATTATTTTAATTATTGATCCACAAACAGACGGTGGTGCAGTTTAATCCCTACCCTGGGCTCTTTGTGTGTGGTCCCTGTACCTGCACTGGTTTAGGAAGATTATCTGGTTTTCCCCATGCTGAGCATCGGTGGTCTCTCAAATTTAGAGCTGCGGTCTTGATTAGAGAAAAAAAGAATTTCGACTGAAGTCACGAAGTCGCTGAAGTATTTAATTCTACTGCATGTTGAGACAACTTGTTCATAAAGCTTGTAGAAGAAACCAGACCCTAATCATCTAATCATCTAATGGCATCTACAGGCATAAAGGATTATTTCTGGTTCAATACGTAGAATATACTCTATACTCAGAAACACATAATTCAAACTGTCTCTTCCTGTGGGAATATGATTGCCGTCTGGTGAGCAAGAGCTTTATCATTGAGAAGTGTAAAAAATTAAGTAGGGTCATTATTCATTTCAGTAAAAGTAAATTAACTACAATTTAGACGTTCTGTTCAGTTTTGATAGTTTTGGTGCTCTTTGTGTTATTGTAAATTGTAAGAAATATTAAAATATGAATCCTTATATTTAATAATTATGACATTGTTCACCTTTTTCTTCCATCCCCAGTCATATGAAGAAGTTGAAACTAGGTAACCTAGTTGTGTGTTAAGCATGAGCATAAGCTGTATAACAATGCTTGACATTTCTGCATTCAGTTTTAACACTTTAAGCTTGATAGAGAATGAACTGAAGTGTTTACTGATTTTATAAGTATGTTTGATGTACTCCAGATGAATTACTCCAGTCTTTTTTTTATTGGTGATTTAGCACATAAAAGCATTTCAAAATTGTTTTTTCGTAAACATTTAAAAATATTGAACTATAGTGAAAATATCTTTTAAGCTGTTCAATTAATTAAGCCATTGAATATGTGAGGGTTCTGTACTTGTACTCTTGTGACTGAAATTGTTCCCTGTCAGTATTTCCTACATTTTACATACCTAATGTAACCAACTGCGTTTTGCATTATAAATACACTGCTCACAAAAATGAGGGGATATTTCAAAATGACTATTTGCATACTCAAAAAATAAGTGTGCATGAAATGCATACTCAAAAAATAAGTATGCATGAAATGCATACTCAAAAAATAAGTGTGCATGAAATGCATACTCAAAAACTAAGTGTGCATAAAGTTTGGGTAGATAATGGCACTATCTGAAATCTCAAGAGCTGCTGGACAATCTGATCCTGTCCATGCCCCATCACTGTCAGTGTGTTTTGGCACTCTTGGCTGCCACCCTACTGACCAGTCAAAGTGGGGACACTCTGGTCTAGTTTGACATGCTTCTGTTAAATGAATATATCACTTCCTACTCAATAACCATAATTGAGTTTCATCTTACTTGCATAATCAAAACCTTTTTGACTTTTCATTTGCTTTTCTGATGATCGTGTTTAATGAAATAGAATCAAATGCTTCTGCTTTAATCGCTTTATGTTCATATCTTCTTAATATTCATATACCCTAATTTTTGCGACAGTGTATGTAAGGATTAACTTGCCAGGGTCGCTACCAAAATCTTTGCCAGATTTAACTGAACCTGATAAGCCGAATTCCTTTAATTCTGCATGTACATACAGTTCTGTGGTGTGAGATCACTGTGTAGGTGCCATGCGGTATAACAACGTTCTGCTCTGCTTGTGCGCTGTTGATTTGTATCAGGTTAAAAACAGCTTTAGAATCCACCATGTCTCTAGAGCTTGGGCCCCGTGGTCTGCTTGTGTTTGAAGATTATGCCAAGGGTACTACAGGAAATGAGAAGAAGAACAGTCAAGTTATTCCAGGTATGTATTAAGCAGACCAGGACATATTATACCGTTCACAAAAATGAGGGGATACTTTAAAATGAAATATCATATCTCCTCATTTTTGTGAGAAGTATATATGACGAGACAGATTATATAATGCTTTTCGTGGTTCGTCTGTTTTTAGTACCTCAGCAACCCCACCTTCTGCCCCAGGGGGGCAATTCTGCAACAAGCAATGCTGTCACTGTGTACTGGACAGTGAATGAGGGAGATATCATCGACTGCTTCCAGGTCTACTGCATGGAGGAACCTCAAGGAGGTTAGACTGAATGTTTAATCTCAGCTGTTCAGTGACAAATGGCTTAATCCAAACTGCCATACTTTTTGAGAGATATTCTATATCCTACTAAATTCATATTCAGAGATTTGTATCATTAGAGACACAACTGTTTAGTTCTATTGATCATTGTAAACTCTGGTGGTTTAGTGGCTAAGGTACTGGACTATAGACCAGCAGGTACAGAATACAAGTCTCAGCTTGCGCTGATAGGCCCCTGACAGTTGCTTGTATTATAAGATGACAGATCAAACGACCGTCTGCTTAACATCTTAATGTCAATTGTTGTTTTTTCATGTTAATAACTTTTTCATGCAATAACCAATTATGTTCCCTGGGAGCTGGCAGTTGCTATGTTGTTATGTTGTATGCTGAATGTCAGAAACAGTAAATAGAAAACAAATTAAAACCAAGCCTGTAATGTCAGAGTCTTCAGAGTGCTATTAAGTAGTGAAACTTATTTCACTGCTACTATTTCACGTTAAAATATTATTGCATTCATTTGCACTCACAGCAAGAACCCCAGGGTAGAGTAGCCTGTGTCTGTGTGGGTTTACTCCGGGTACTCTGGTTTCCTCCTGCAGCCCAAATACATTCGTGTTAGGTTAAGCGGCTCTTACTTTAGACTGTATGTAGGATGAATGCATTCATTCATTTGCTTAATTTATAACTAATAATTGTATTTTTTTAACAAATACTTGTGAAACTGGAAGTACAGTTAAGCGGTATCTAAATGTACCCTCCCACCTCCCCACGCTACATTTACATTTATGACACCCTTATCCAGAGCGACTAGAGTATTGTTTGTATAGGTTAAGCCGATGTCTGTTTCTTTTGTCGTTGTTTTAAATGTTATATTTACTTGTAGCCATTGCAGAGGAGTACAGAGTGACCGTGAAGGAGAGTTACTGTAACTTGGAGGAGCTGGAGCCAGACAAGTGTTATAAGGTGTGGGTGATGGCAGTAAACTACACCGGCTGCAGCATGCCCAGCGAGAGACTGCATTTTAGAACAGGTCAGTGTCCAAAATGTCCAGCTATTAAAAAATAAGTGATTGATGGGAAGAGCACAGTGTAACATTAGAATATAGCAGGTGGGTGCTTTTAAAATTAATCCTTTACCTGTGTGTTTCTTGAAAGCCCCATCTGTTCCAGTGATCAACCCTGAAACCTGCACAGTATTGTGGGATGCTGCTATTATTCGCTGGAGCTCAGCTCAACCCAATACTGCGGAGAGTTTTACACTGGAGTATTGCCGCCAGTACGCCCTGGAAGGGGAGGGCCTCAGGTACATGTCAAATAAGAACTTTCACACCAAAGTTTAATTAATATAAAGTAAATACTGTTTTTATCTATTTATGTTTTTGTGTCTATATATACTCAAAAAATAAGTATGCATGAAATGCATACTCAAGAAATGTGTGAATACTCAAAAAAATAAGTGCATGAAATGCATACTCAAAAAATAAGTGTGCATGAAATGCATACTCAAAAAATAAGTATGCATGAAATGCATACTCAAAAAATAAGTGTGCATGAAATGCATACTCAAAAACTAAGTGTGCATAAAGTTTGGGTAGATAATGGCACTATCTGAAATCTCAAAGAGATTTCAAAAAATATTTTTACCTAAGTCTTGGCACCCCTAGTCTATGCTGTGTCAAACAAATCCTACATCTACAAAAGGCCGTTCCAGTTCTGTGCCACTTCTGATCTCTCACAAAAAATTGCCGCATGGTGTTGTAATCAGCACAACCTGGGAAACGATAAGAACCCACTTTTGCAAGTGTAACAAAACTTTTTGTTACATTTTAATCCCAGGTCTGATGTGGCTCCGGCACCCACCCCCAGCCCACAACACAGATCCTTCCCTTTCTCAAATCCAGTCAATTGTGGCTACATGTTATGCCTGACCTGACAGGGGGTCATACCCAGGCACCACCGGGACTCAAACCAGGTTCCGCAGCAAATGTATTTTTGAGACCAAACTTCACAAGCATCACATAGGACCTAGGGGTATGCGATATTGGCGAAAAAAAATAAATATATATATATATATATCAGTAATTTCTGAGATTTTGTCAATAAGGATGCTTTCAAAAATTTCGTAGTAGCCCTACATATATTATTAATTATGCCAGCTAATGTGGCATCAGTGGAAATGGCGTTGAAGAAAATTTTAATGCAAGGAAAAATAGTTTATTTATTTATTTCAAACTGAAGTTTTGCCACAGCAACAGATTTCTGGATACACTCTCCGGTTTACTTCCATATTTTAAATACATGTGTCAGAATATCCCAGAGTAAGTGATGGTGTAACTGCAATTGATTGGCACTAGTTTGCATGAACATGTGATATTTTATTCTTTTCCCTGCTTGGTAGTGAACCAACAACACATGTAATTTGACCAGAGTTGCCCCAACGTCTGCAAATGTTTGATACAGACTAGACTTTTAGGCAGCATTTCCTTTTGGACCTGTCTGCATGAAGCAAAAGCTTATTCTCGAGAGCCATTATCAGTTCTGGTTCTCTTAAGAATGCACCTAAAAGCACTTACAGGCAGGAATAATATGATTAAGATGACTGAAAATGAGCTCTTTCCTTACAGGTCTGTGTCTGGAATAAAAGGCAATCAGCACAAGGTCCTTCTAACACCCAATGAGAACTTCCTTTTTTACATCAAGTCAGTGAACACAGCAGGAGCCAGTGAACAGAGCGAAGCAGCTCTCATTTCTACAAGAGGTCAGATCCAATGCCGATCCACATTACTGCTTAATTTTGAACAAAAGTTCTATCAAAAGTGCCATCTGTATTACTTGTGAAACTGGAAGTACAGTTAAGCGGTATCTAAATGTACCCCCCACGCTACATTTATGACAGCCTTATCCAATTAAATACAGTCTTACAATCCAAGCTATTGTTTGTTAGGGGCCTTGGTCAGGGGCACAACTGGAGTAGTTTGGCAGAAGTGGGATTTGAACCCTGCCATGAAAATAATGCCTGTTACCACAACTTTTATACTCTGTGTACTGTGTTTGAGTGTATGCAGTAATGCAACTAAAAGATTGTGAATCTGAATGGCATTTTGTCTCTAGTTACATTTTCCCTTCCTTCCTAAAGCGCTGCACTCTGGATTTCTTCAGTGATTAATTAGATGTAAATTAGTGGACAGCACTGAAAAAGAACGCAATGTGGTCACATTGGCTGGGTGGGTAGCACCGCTGCCTCACACCAAGAAGGTCCTGGGTTCATGGTCCCAGAGTGGAGCAGCCTGGGTCATGTCCTCTCTGTGTCTGCAAACACAAGGCATTATCATTTAGGTTCTTCCTCGTGTAGGCATGACACATGAAACACACATAAGGCTGATAGGGAGCTACAAAGAGAGTGTACGAAATTATCCCGAGTTATTGTTTTTAGCTTAAACTGAAAATGTGATGAGTTTTGTTAATACCAGAACGAGGTAGGCATTTTCTCTTAAGAATTAATGGATAAAGGGATTCTGTTATCTGGTATCTGTTATTGTTGCCATTTCCAGGAAAAAGGTACTTTCAGATTAGGGTTATTATTTATGCGCTGATTTCTTTTACATTTAAAATGGAACAATTTGAGGTGGTGATGTTTTGGATAGAGAAAAAGGACTACTTTTAAGAAAGTGCACCATTGTAAAAAGCGCTATATAAATTCATTTAACGTGACTTAAGTCTGGAAACTCGTTCAATTTGATTGTGTATTAAAGTCCTGACAGTCTTAAAAAGCTCAACTTGAAATACTAACACACATCCTCCTACACACAAAATAATAACATGACAAAATCTGCCATTCATGATTTTAATTTGTAACTGGTGTCTGTTTTGTAACCATTTAGGTACCAGGTTCCACTTGCAGAGTGAAACGGCTAATAGGGCGCTGAAGGTTTCTGAAGATAAGAACTCTGTTCAGTATGCTGTGGAAAGCTACAATGAGATATCAGGACACACTGAGTGAGTGCTTGAACTGTTTGAAGAGAATTATTACAATGCTCCTGGAGTGTACTCAGCAATGAGCTATATGTAAGCCATTTTGAGTTCCAATGATCAGTTTTAGTTTATTCTACTTTTTAAAATTCTGAATGACATTTTTTTGTTCACAGTACTTTTAGTTTCTTTTTTCCTTTCCTTTTGTAACTTGTCAGGTGTTGCCAGTCAATTTACGGCTGACAAATTTATGGGAATCAGGGAGCAGTAATAGCACGTAATTTTCCCCGTTGGTTAAATAATAACCATGTGGCCTGATTGGCTGCCCCCAGTTTGAAAATAACACTGCACATCCGTACAAGTGGAGTTCAGCTTGCAGTTATTAATTTGTATTATACGCATCAACAGAATTTAGTTATATTTTTTTAAATCAGATATTGATACAGAGTTTAAATACAGAGTTGTATTAATATTCTGGTTGACAGAGTCAAATGGCATACTAAAAAAAATACAATATGAATAATTAAAAAATGCTGTTGATGCATGATATGAATAGTCAAAAATGAGTATGCATACGCTAAAAAAGTATTCAAAAGTATTCAACCTTGTAATTTTAACCACTGATGGTTACACTGAGTCTGGAAACAATGGGTAAAAGTCACTTTCAGACTTCTGATTAGATTATTTGAACTTGAGAAAAGACTTGGGTTGCTACTTGCACTTAAATTAAGAGCCTGTAGCTTCTGTGGTGGGTCACAGACATTAAATGTGCACATATGTAGTGCCATGCCAATCAATTAAAAATATGTAATTGAATTTCTTACCTTTCTTACCTTTCTTATGAATTTCTTACCTACCCTCTCATCTCACCCACCTACCTGTTGGAATCCATACCTCACTGATGTTTTGGAAGGAGGATGTTTAGTGACATTGGATGGTTATTAACTCCTATAAAATAATTTCATAATTCTTTTATAATTGTATTATGTTTGTGAATAATTTTAATTTTTTGTTTTTATTTAGAAGTCCAGCAGTAATGGGAGAGCTGATCCCTGGTGTTGGATATCACTACTGGGAGACACTGGTGGCTGGATGTAAAGCTTACCGTATTGGTATTGTCTATCAGAGCGGACCCCATGACAGCACGGTGGGAGACAATAGCTCCTCCTGGTGTCTACACTGTGTACCCACTTCGATCAGGTTTTCCACTATATGATCATCATAATATCATTTATGTGTAGAATTCATACATGATTCATACATCACTGATGTTTTATACTTCACTGTCACAGCTGTAGGTTTGAGCTGCTCCATGACAGCGTGGAGTCTGACATTTTTGTCACCGTTGTTCCCACTCGTATCGGCACTCTACTGGACTTTACACAAGGGCGCCTGGTTTTCTTCAATGCTCAGAATGGACAGTGTCTGGGCTCCTTCCATCACACCTTCAGCCAGGCCTGCTATGCTGTCTTCGCGCTGGAGAGACCTGGAAATCTAGAACTGAAGATGACCGTGGAGGTTCCAGAGTTTGCCAAGCATTGGTAGTTCATATTTTGGCTCTGCTTCTTTTGTGTGTTTTGTGTCTGAATATCTTGGGGCACTGAGCTCAGATTTGGGCCTGTGTGTACTTTGCATGTCTTCCTCTTGTCCATGTGGGTCACTGACTGCACTGTTTTCCTCCCATATTCCAAAAACATGCGCTAGGCTAGTTCACTTATTGCCCTCAATGCAAAACTGGGCAAACGCCCAGTATGGGAGTTTTGTACCGTGAGGGGTTTTGTCAGATTATTATGGCTTCATTCATGCATTTTTCGGTTTCCAGTTCCATTTATTTTTCTTTTAATGTTTTCAGCAATATTATCAATAGTGTTGGTGAGAAGTGTTGAGAAGTGTATGTATTTAAATCTATGGCACATAATTCTATGTATGTTTATAATGGGTCTCAGACCTCCTGGAGTGGTTTGGGATGTATGATGAAGATTCACTTTGGATGCATTTACAGCAGCTGTAAAGAGAACCCTTTTTATGGGGACTCTTTTAATTTATCTAAGTAAGTCACAATGTTCTTGAAGTCAGTTGATTTGGTTCTGGCAAAGGAATTCGACATTTTGCGTTTACAAGTATTTTTTTCTTTATCTTTTTGATTACAGTTTTACTCTATCTCTATCTTACTCTATTTAAATACATAATAATTTATAATAACCTACCTGTGTTTTCGTTTAATTTGAGAAGTTGTATATTTAATATTTTTTAAATATTCAATTATTCACAGTTAAGGTTTTACCAGCAGGTGTTGCTGCGGCTCATGCATTTATTTTTGTATTGTTTGCTTTTCCTCTGTCGTGTTTAAGTTCCTAGTACATGTGTAAATGCTGTCCCAAAAAAACCAATAACTTCATCGCAATTGTTTGAATTTATTATTATTAAAATTTGTATAATAGAGCTCTATAGCTGTTAAGATATTTCCATCAGTTATTTAACATTTATTTATTAGGGTAACTGTATCACTTTTATTATGTTAATTATGATTCATCCTGTTCATTGCTTGCTTCTGTTTGAGCCTGTTTTATCTTTAAAATAATGCATTTCATGCATACTCAAAAAATAAGTGTGCATGAAATGCATGCTCAAAAATGTGTGTATACTCAGAAAATAAGTGTGCATGAAATGCATACTCAGAAAATAAGTGTGCATGAAATGCATACTCAGAAAATAAGTGTGCATGAAATGCATACTCAAAAAATAAGTGTGCATACTCAAAAAATAAGTGTGCATGAAATGCATACTCAAAAAATAAGTGTGCATACTCAAAAAATAAGTGTGCATGAAATGCATACTCAAAAAATAAGTGTGCATACTCAAAAAATAAGTGTGCATGAAATGCATACTCAAAAAATAAGTGTGCAT